>CAJNIZ010047578.1:0-35444 GCA_905231905.1 Symbiodinium pilosum | reverse complement strand
TGTGTGTGTGTGTTTTTGGGGGTGGTCCTGGTGTTGCTGGCGTAATCCGAGCACTTGATTTATAAAAGTGTCTATATTTAAAGAATTTTTTTGGCAAAATTAGCCGCCAAAGACTACTTTCAACTAGGTGGAATTTCGTATGGGGAAAAGGGACTAGATTTAAATATTTTTTTTGGTGACCAATCTTGAAAATCGAGATAGTCAATGCATGCCTATTCATTTGCTAATTAGTAGGGGTCCAAGAGCCCCGATGACGCGGGAATGCATTCCTATTCTTTTTAAATTGAATTCCAGGAAGCCCAATCATTCTTTTGATCCGGCGCCCTCCATGTCTTATCTTGGGGGGGGGGGGCCCAAATTAATCAAGTGCTAGGATTATGTTGAAAAAACGGTTGGTTCTGGGGTTGTAAGTTGTAAGATGCTCCCTGTGGAATGGTGTATGGTTTGCAAAAAATTAAGGTCAAAGTTCTACTGTTATTTTGACTTTTGCACAATGCTGTTCACCTTAAAACGCTGGATTCCTTGCTTTGTCCAGCTTACCGAAAAGGGACCGTTGTGCCGTGATGGACCCCTTAGCTAGGAGTACCACCACGCCCTAACCTCTTCAAAACAACATTAAAGCGCAAATCCTCTCAATGGTTCCTAGAGACGTACAGAACCAGGCCTAAATGAAAACAATGCCTGCTCGAACTGTAGGTCAGGCAAGCACGTAGGACGCATGGTTTGGCTTTCATGTATGGGCTCCTCAATTGAATGCCCAATGTACACACCAATCTTCTTAAGGAAGCCTATATACATGTATATATACACTCACCTTAAAAGGCAAAGCAAACACCCTACTTGACGAGGGTCCAGTCTGACCCCACCGTTTGGCTGCTTGAAACCCTTGAGAGGCTGCCTCACGTTGCCGTCGCCCTTGCCATGGACCTTCTCGCCTGCGCCAAATTGCAATGACTCGCGCAGATCTCTCTGACTTAGTCAATCCCTTTTAGCCAGCTTCTGACATGTGAGACTTGAACCAAGACAACGATCTGAGTTTGAAGCAGAACTCCGCACTCGTAAGTACCTGGACCACACAGAAAGTAGACGAATTGCCCTTCTATGCATCTTTTGGTCCAGGCAACCCTTATAGGATCAGCGCTCCCCGTTCTGCCTTTGAGCTTCATGATCTTGATGCGAGTGGAATTGGAAAGCTGCTTCACCTCGACTGTTCGGCGATTTGTTCTTTTTTTGTTGAACTAAGTCTTGGACTATCCTCCTTTAAAAACAATGCCCTGAAAGAGGATCTAATCTTCCTCCACACCGGGGGCTGTAGCATGCCAACTAACGTACAACTCAGTTGAACACACGGGCTTCAAAGCGGATCTCCAAAACATGACCACCTCTGTCCGTATACACTATGCCCCACACCTGTGCCGTTGAACCCCAAACCCTACCTAAACCTTCCAAGTACCAAGAATAAAAAGTATAAGGGTGAGAATAGCCTCAGCCCGAAAATAATGGTATATAGATAGTGCTTCCGAGTATTTGACGGGTATTTGAGAGGTTTTGGGAAGATCTGGGCATCCCTCAAACCCTTAGGTACCGGAGAGAACAACAAAATAAGGTTTTCGGTATGCCACCCCACAAAAACAAGAATCACATGGAAAAGAGATTGGACCATGAAATGGATATTGGGGTTAAATGAAGATTGTATTCGGTTACAAAAGGACTTCGGTAGGCCAACCCACCAAAAAGACAGCATGGTGTTGCCAACGGCTGCACCGTTTCTTGTGGGCACGCCAGAGTGCTATCCCGAATAACCCTGCGGGTTTCCGAAATTCGAGGACCCTTTTTGAGAATCCCTGTTTACCCAATGTAGTACTTATGATGTTTCAGGGGCCGGCGTTTCTCCGCAAACACCCATACGGGCACTTGTCAAAATTAGGGGCCTTCTTACTAAAAGATAGAGACTGGATTCTCCAAAGGGCCCTCAGATGTGAGTGCCTTACCTATCTTACTCCCTCGTCCCCCACAAAAGCCCCGTAGGCAGCCTCCTTACACCTTAAATGCCTCGGCGCACCGCAAGCAGAAACCATGATCCCGAAGTTTCGATGCACCACAGTACGGATTACAAAAGCTTGAGTGAGGTAAAGTTTCGTCAAAGGTTTCTCGGAAAGGAAAGAGCCCCTGGTGACCCTGTATGGAGAGATCCGGAATGGCAAGGGACTTGTGCAGGAGGATGGCCAAAGGAATTTAAACTGAACTACCTGCAGGTTTTTGTACCGATCCCCTTCTTGGAGATTCAACAATTCTAGTTATCCTCCCCTTCGTACACTGTCAGTGCCAACGGTTTGCTGGTGTGGAAAGCAAGCTTTTGCTTTGTCTCTTCAAACAAATATGAAACATCCACCCACACCCGCCAATATTGAATATGTTCGGTTGTCACTTCAAACAAATATGAAACACCCCCCCCCCCACCCAACACCCCCACTAACATTGAATACGTTCCCAATATGTGAGGTCTCTGACGGGGACTTTTTCAATATCGGAGGAGTCTTGCATTTTAGCATCAAGGGATTGTAGTACCCAACCCTACACCGGAAAACTTCAAACTCCTAAGCTCCTGAACCCTAACAGCTACAGCTCCACCCAGGCACGGCCAAATACATCCGCATGTTTTGAACAAGCCTCAGTGTGCGTTGCTTACTACCCGCAAACCCAGACTGTATGGCATAGTGGCTAAGGTCCTTCCTAATCACAGTATATAACTGTTGCCACAATGGGTAATAGGAGGTATACTAACCCCTTCACGAACACCCAACTGGGATTATAGTTCCCCTTAGATAGATAGGATATGGCTTTGGGTATATTATAGTAAGATCCCCATAAGCCCATAAAGCCCATGTTCTATCTACTTAAGGGGACTATAGCCCTAAACCCGAAGCCCTATTCCCGAATCATCAGTGGTAGGGGACCCTGGGAGCCTACACCAAGGCAGCTGCGGTCATCTGCATGCATGCGCCGGTGATGTCACTAGTGCCGCAATGCAACCAACAACTCGCCTGTTCCCTTCATAGGGTAGAATCCTAGATTCTAGGGGGATCTACAGATAAGACAGACCCTGGACCCTAAATCCCAAACCCTAAGCCCTTAACCCCACATAAGAAGGGCACTTCGAAGAGGTACTTAGCAGGGAATCGGGGGGTGCGTGTTCCCCTTCAAAGCGCATGCACGCTAATCAGCGCACCAGGCTTCGGGAACTGACAATCCAAAGGCCAATATTCCTACTATCACTATACTAGTATTACTACTACAATTCTTAAGCAAATGTCGCCAAGACTGTTCCCATTTTGGGCTTGCACATGAAAATGCTGATTTAAGTTCTCGGCGACAAAATTGTTTAGAAACAGAACTGTCGCGACGTATTACATCCAGCAGCCAAAGAACGTAGTCAACTCCCTAAAAAAATCAATCCCCCCCCAACCCCATCTCCCCCTAATACATATCCCGAAATAACATCGGTGTATAACACTGGAATTTTCCTTCTCAGAATTTGTTTATCATGAGGCGGACAAGGTTACCCCCTCCATCATGACCTTGCAAACCCAAGTACACAAGAGTGGAATCCGGGGGATTTAGATAACTCCGCTTGTGGTGTAGTATTAGGAAGTTATGGAAAAACCAAGCACCCGCACGCTGAGACATTCCTCCTGCTCCCACATTTGTCCTTGCAAAGATGATGGCAATGCAAACCTACACCCGTCAGCGTGGATATTCCCACCAAAAGCGGTAATTCGTTTTTCAGAGCTGACTCCGAACTCTAGAAGGATCTACGCAAAAAACTTTCCGGCAAGCAACGTGTCCACGTAGGTCTTGTCCTGCAAGCTGAAACGCTTCTTATGGGCAGGCAGCTGCAAAAGTTTGAGCTCCAAAGACTTTCCATGCTGTAAACCCTCAGCCCCACAAATTAATCGTCACCTATTGTTGTGAATATTCTTTATTGGAATGAATTGATAGGCTTGGGGGGTTTGGGGAATTAGGATGCTCTACTTTGCCTGTGGTTAAGACGGTTAAGAGGGCTTGCCATGGAGAAAGGGCGCCCGGGGTTTACAATGCGCGCTGCAGCGTTCTGGAGACTGCACAAGAGCCGCACGTTTTTGTCGGGTTCAGCTTGCTTGTTATGCGATTGCATAGAGATCCACTGAGTGAACGTTGAGACCAAGATATACCAGCAGTACTGCATGACCATAGAAGACTAGAATACCATGATTCTCAGGGTATAATGGTGTTAAGGGCCATGCAAAATTGAAAGATTGGTTCCATCATTCGAGATACTCCCTTGCAAGCCGGAAGGATAGGACAAGGATACGCCGAGGCCTACCCGGGACTCAGCGGTGTAGTTTTGCGGATGAAGGAAACCTCACTGCACTTAGAATTCACTAGCGTATTGTTATTCCTGAAACCTAAACCCTAAACCAGAAATATTAGGTTCATAGGGTGGTGCCAGGTTTCTTGAACCCACAGAAGAATTCCAGAATAACCCTTGAACAAGCATGTGCTGAACTTTTTGCTTCCATTCGTAGACCAAGAAATGCCAGAGCCCTGTATGGGCATTGCCCAGGCATAGCCCTACAGCCCATAATGCTCTCAACAAAATTCTGGGGACTTACCCAAGGGGAAGCTGCTTTTTGGAACCCCCATATTTTATCACTTCCATAGCTTGCATCTGTGATCAGGGCTCAAGAGCTCGCGGCACAACCTTGAGCCAATCATGAATCCTGAGACCCTAAGACCCGAACCAACCCCGAAACTATAAACGCAGAAAAAACCATGGATCTCCCCAAAGCACCCATACCTATAGTCCCCCGTAAGTAGATTGAATACGGGATATATGGGGATCTTTTTATTATTATGGTCAAATAACGTCAAATCCATATTCTATCTACTTGGAGGGGACCATACCCCCTAGCCCTCATAAGCTCTGAGCGAAGGTCATCTTGATACTTCGCGGACAGCGCTTGCTCTTGCTCCAACCTAAGTCACTTCCAGAGTGCTTTCGTGCCACACTGCCCAAGGAGTCCAATGTAGCTGTTCTACGAGCCTGCAAAAAAGTACACTACCCCATAGCCACCTCTAACTCTACTTGGGCTGAAGTGGGGTTTGCGGCTATTTCCCTACAAGGGGGGTCAGTAATGTAGAGGCCTGCGTAATTACCAGTATCGTTGTACAGTCAGTGTGAGCCACACTGAACTTTAGTTACACAAGGAAAATCAGACCATAATGTTGGAAGTTGTTAACGCTTCGGTGCCTGATAATACTGCTCATGGAGGAAAACTTGCAGCACCCTGTTTAGCTATGTGGGACTTGGCCTAAATCACTGTTCTCCCAGTGCTGCATACGGACCTCCTCCATTGAGCCATCTGACCTCCTCCTAGGCTCGCAAAATTCATAAACAAGTGGCCTTTCCGGCTTTTTTTTTCGTTTAAACGGATCTGGTGCCTGAATTCTACCTAACCCAAAATTTAGGCCTTTAAAAGGATGGGGGGGGTAATTAATCCTGGATCTACATTAGTTGTGGTCCAGGTAGCAATTCAAACCTTCGGGCGGAGCATACTGCGGGCTTCTGGACTCATATATGAGCTGTAGTCTAAACTGCTAGTATCCCCCTTAATAAGCCCAAAAATGCTCCCCAAGATAATCCCCTTTAAGGAGTTTAGACTATAGGTCATATCCCTTTCTACAAGATCCCCACCAATGAATAACGGTACCTTCATGAATAACTGCACATCTCATTTTGAAGTCTGTTTGAGGCATGCTATACCTTAATCCTATAAGACAACTACTACCATGATGTTGGGAAGTATTCAGACTTGAACGTGAGGTCTGCTCAACCATGTTGCAGGAACTAAGCATCAATCAAGGCTTCATCCACTCTTTCCGCATGAGGCCGTCAGACTGAAAGTTTGCAAGGTGTGCATCGCGCTTGGCGGCTTTACAGCCATGCGCACACTGCTTCTGGTGGCATTAGGTGGTCCAGAATTTCGGGAAACTCGGCCCTAAACCCTAGGCCCTAAACCATGCGTGCCCCAGAACCCATCTCAAGACTTTTTGTGGCTGCTGCAGGTGCAAGCGACCCACTCCATGACCTCAGGCTCCCAGGTACAATTCAGGAGGACCCCCCACCCTGTAAGAGTGGTATAATAAGAATATAAGAGGACCCTAATATTATCCCTATTATCCTTTATAGTCACTATTACTGGGTGGGGGGTCCACCTAAAGGATAACTATGATGCTTGATTCTGCCTGAATCCATTGGTTGGACTTTCCACGGCCGGCTCAATGCTAAAAAATGACTTTGTTGTTTCGACGTGCATAATGGAGATTTGAATTAGTGGGCCTCAAAAAATGACGCCAAAATGCTACCATCCTGAGTACAAAGATTCCGAAGCAAGGTTTCCCAATCGTTGGAACCCCTGACAGCCGTAAACCCTTAACCCTACTCATCTCAGATGTCTCAATATGCCCAGCTATCACATTCTTGCCCGCTTGATGGAACACCCCGAATAGCGCTTCCTGGAAGCATCTCCTCTGCCTCCTCCACCGTAGACTCAAGATCTTCCTTTTGCTTGCCTGTGGCAGTAGCAGGTTTTGTAGTAGTCGTGCGTGCGAGCCGGTAAGTACAGTTGATAAGTGCCGAGGAGCAAATGGATGACAATCCCACCTACAGTCCCTCGCAAATAGCTGGAGTATGGAGTTGCCCAATATCATAATACGATCCCCAGAGCTTGCCCAGCAGTAGCCACAATTCTGCAAGATGAAAGGGAAAACGTATGCTACAGGATGAGGTTGGCCGTTGCCAGTGTAGAGTGGCTGCAGCAAGCATTGGATCTGGGACCTGCAGTTTGAGTGCCCACTTCTCACACCCAGCGGCACGCACTATTACTGGGAAGGGCAAAAGGTTCAATATCAAGACCTTGCACAGTTAGTTTTGCAAATGCCAAGCAGACCCAGGTTTCTCGTTGGCTTTGTACCGTCTCAACGCCTATAAGCTCCTCAACACTACCAGGAGCAATGATTGGTCCCTTCCCTTTCTAAGCCAAGTCACGAAGCATCTTGATGCTGTTGGTCCTTGGCTGTTGCAGACACTCTTACATCGGGATGTCTGACGAAAGCATAGTGGGCTTTTTTGTGCACCCTGTGGACATGTGAGGACTAAAAGGGGCTTGCTTGCACTCTCCGCTCTTGTCGTTCGTATGAGTCATAGTCTAAACTCTAAGTGTCCCTCTCAAAAGCCATATAATACTCCCCTAAATGATCCCCCATATAATCCCCCTTTAAGGAGTTTAGACCCTAAACCCTAAACCCACATTCCCACTTTGAGGAGTTTACACTATAGCTCTATACCACAAGCAGCTCAAAAGGCAGGTAGGGTTGAGTGTTATAGCTTGAGTACTGCCCCCACCCTGTTACAGTCGAAATTTGGTAAACAAGCAGGTTTTAGGGTTTTAGGGTTTTGGGGTTTTAGGGCTTTAGGGCTTAGGGTTCTTGACAGCCACCCACATCATCTCTCTATCTCTCTCTCTCTGGCCGCCCTGGAGCCCTCTGGGATTTTGACTAGCTCTTAGCGAATCAACTGAACCAAAGACTCTACCTTCCCTAGAGCCCTAGTAGAATTTCTCATTTCCTTTTGTTCCTGTGTTGTTTTTGAACAGAATTCAACAAGGATTTTCCGGAAACTGCTAGATTCTACGGAGTGGTGCACCGATTCATCTCACAGTCTCCGTGATTGCTATGAAAGCTTGCCCGCTTTGGGGTTCTCCGAGCGTGCGGAAATCAATACAAGGGCCTGCAATATGGTAGGATGTCAGATATACGCACTCATATCAAATTAGTGAGCTTCACTATACATACCTTTGGCAATGTGATCTCGCATGAAGAAACCGCATGAACGATCTTAGGCACATCCCTCTTGATCGCAGAACACACAGAACCACCCCTCCCACACAGTAGTTAAGCCCCGCATCCTTGAATAACATAAAAACCCACCGACAACAAAATCAATGTAGATGTGCATACCGTGATATGGCATTGAGAATAGCTTAGGAGGACCCCCCACCCTGTGATAGTGGTATAAGAGGAATATATTAGGTCCCTAATGTAATCCTTATTATCCCTTATAGCACTATTACTGGGTGGGGTCTACCTAAAGAATAGCTGTTGTTCGGGGCGGTCGAGGGCTTGTAATCAAGTGGGTAGGAGATTGACACGGGGCCGCATGTAGACCCTGCTACGAAGACTAGCAAGGGTTTAGGGTTTAGGGTGTAGGACCTCTTTGCAGGCTCTATGTACTGTTGGCTGCAAATACCCAATGAGTACGCGCAAGTGGTGCAGAATGTCCACTGTTTTGTTGGAGTGGTATGATAGGATGCAAAAGGATTGGGCTATAGACTGCAGACAAAATGGTAGTTTCCCTAAACAGGGGACCCCAATATAGAGTCCAAATGACGATAATCCTTACTAGAAGGACCCCCAAAACGCACGCCTAAACCCTAAACCCTATATCCCCTGTATGCAACCCCTATAACCCACTTTAAGGGTACTGCTAAATTTTGGGAAACTTCAAAATGGATCTTCCGCGGCTATTGCATTCAACGTAAAGAAGTCCTGAGGATGCCACGGTACGGTGGGTCGTGCAGGGGCTTAAGGCTTCGGGCTTAGATGGGCTTAGGGTTTTAGGGCTTAGGGTCTTAGGCTTTGGGGCTTAGGGTTCAGGGGTTTAGGGTGTAGGACTCAGGGTTTAAGGTTGAGAGTTTAGGATTTAGGCTTCAGGATCAAGTATCAACTAGTAACTGATGGGACCTCAAGCCGTAGGATTGCACAATACAGGGCCCGAAATGAAGAAAACAAAAGGAAACCGATGGACGATGCAACGGAAACTGGGCCTCTATATGGTAGTTTCCCTAAATTACTGTTCCCAAAATGGTGGAAATTTATATAGGGCCCCATATTATAATGGGAACCCAAATATAGGACCCCGTATTAATTATGGGGAATTTAGACCAATCCTCATATGGGCTTATAGGGATCCGTATCCTGACACTTACCAATATAATTGTGAAGCCTGTTTGAGATGCTTACCCTATAACCCAGATGATATACGGAAGCTAGATCCATAAGAACGGTAACACTCTGACTGATTGACATATAGGAGCCTTATATCCCTACATCCTCAACGGCAGCCAAGATACCTCCCTAAAACCTATGAACCCTACAACCACAAATCCTAAACCCCAAAAGCTCTAACCGCAAATCCTAAACCCAACAACTCTAACCACAAATCCTACACCCAAAAAACTCAAGTCCCTAAACCCTAAACCCTAAGCCCTAAAACCTAAACCAGTTAACCTGCAAAAAGGGATTACGCCTCAGGATGCCCACGGGAGAAAACTGAGGCTGCTGAGGAGCAAGTCCAACTTTTTCTTGAACTTTGCTACAGCAAGGGCGGCCTGGCAACTGAAAGATTTTGGATGTATCTAGGGGGGGCTTAGGGTATTCCGTTTGTGATGTAGGGTTTAAGGTTGGGGTTTAGGGTTTAAGGTTTGGGGTTTAGGAATGAAGGGCTTTGGAGGAAAGATGTGATAGCCACAGGCTCTCTATTATCGGCGTTGGAGCAACCGAAGACCAGCAGTCTCAGTCACTCGCCGTCACGGGTTGCGAGCGCTTGTCAGAAATCTGGGGACCAAATACTGTTAGTGCCATATTGTGGCGGCGCTTGTTAAACCATTGGAGGTCGCTACAGCTTGCTTCCTACTTTTGGGGGGGGGGTTATAAGTTATAAGACAAACCAGTTTGAGGACGCGAGAACCTGCCCCCAATTACAGGATTGCCCTTTGTATGCTCTTCAAGCAAGTAAGCGCCTGTTGCGCACGAATATCGATGAACGCATGAAGGAACATCATTGGATCTCAAAGAATTTAGAAGTGTGGCGTCTCTTTTAATAGGAAAACAGCCTAACCCCAAACCTGTAACCCTAAACCCTAATCCCTAAACCCCTAAGCCCCCAGTCCCTCATCCCTAAACCCTTTTGTTGTACCTACTTTTGGGGTGCAGGATGCAACTTTTCACTCCTGGCCCCCAGAAAAACGGAGTGCCAGCCAGCCTTCTAGACTCTGTGTTCTACATTTCGGGATTTAGAGTACCACAATGGAGAATCAACTGGAAAATGAAACGGAAACGGGGGATATAAAGGGGTTTTAATGAAGCAGTAAGAATAGCTTAGTCAACCGACTCCCCAAACGGAGAACTTATGACTGTCATGTTACTATGATGCGGTCCTGTTTTTTTAGGTGCCGGGTTACCTCAATGCACGTATTGCACGTGCAACCTTTCCAATGCCTGTCACACAGTCGAGGGTGGAACCCTTCAAACTCAGAAAGTGCCAGACTCAGCTCAGCTGAGTTGCTGTTAACGAGCCTAAATATAAACTTACCATTAGGGTTTAGGGTTTAGGATACTTGGATACTTGCTACTTAAGGGCTTAGCGCCTAGGATTTAGGCTTCCGGTTTCGCAGTAAGGGATAACCAAATGTAAAAGACAATGGAACATGAGATCGAAGCTGGGGTGCAAAGAGTTATACGGAGTTTGCCATCAGCATCCAGAAAAAAGGAGATGTAGTAAATGAATTCATTTCCCCACAATGACAACTCACCGTCCATTTTCTATTCCTGAACTTGCTTGAGTAGTATTTTTGGGGGGATACTATGGTACCCAATATAGAGTGATGTATAGTACTTTATATGAGGAATATTATCTTACTAGGTTCAACCACCAAAAAACACTACTCACTTAGCCTTGAGGTTAGGAGTGGTGGCGCCAACTGAAGCCTCCGAGTCCTGCGGGACTCAAGTTGAGTCTTGGGAGTATCTGTTGGGCCAGTTGCGTAGGGGTTTCTGTCAAAACAAATGGGGATTTTTTGCTGCTTCAGCCACGGGTGGATTTTTCAGAGGAAAGCAATGATTGATTTTGAATGTCTGGCAGGGTTGGCTCGGCCCACTGGGGCAACCCCTGAAGAGAATTCAGCTGTGGCTTGGTACCTTCAGGTAGGCATCATATGCTTCTAGCTCCTGAAAACGGGTCCCGAATACTGAGGGGAAGTTGTGTTCAAGTCGCCCCAGAAAGCTCCGAATAAGCGAGCGCCATATTCTGAGCCTGTGCGTGACTTTAGGGAGTAAGGTTTTGGATTTAGGGTTCAGGGAAGCCCTTCGTCCCTGATATGGCATGGGACCCTTCAGGATTTCCTACTGGTCTCTGTCTGATAATTCAAGGTTTGAAGCAACTGGCGCGTCGGTAGACTGGAATTACAAGTACCGCCCGAATCCCCCCAACCCGAAATCATAAACCGAAACTCCTAAACCCTGAGCCACGCACCGAATCCTTTACGCTAAAACTCTTCCTATAACAACGCTTACCTGCAATTTAACAGGAAGTACCACTGATTCGAAGGTCCTAGGTATAGTTTAGCCCATAAAGCCGTAAATTTGTATCTGGGGCCTCGGGCACTCCTGAACCCGTGCTGCCCAAACCCTACATTTTACACCGTAGACCTTGCATCCTGCACCTGAAGCCCTAAGCCCTGAAACCCTAGACTAGACCTCAAACCCTATAGACCTTCCTAATCCTACACCTTAGACCCTAAAAACTGAACTCTAAACCCTGAATAGTAGTTTCCATTTTATTTTCCATTATCCCAATAGAACCCCGTAAGCCCTAAACCCGTGAGATTCTTAACCCTAAACCCTACATAACCCTACATAGTAGTTTCCACTTTCTTTTCCATTATCCCTTTCTAACCCAAAGAACCCCATTATATAACCCAATGTACTGTAGTAGCTTCCATTTTGTTTTCCATTATCCCAATAATTAAGCCCCAATATGTAACCCAATACACTATAGCAGCTTCCATTGTATTTTCGCCTGAAGTCCTAAACCCTTAACCCGAAACCCCTGAAATCCTAAACCCTGCATCCTGAGACTCCCTCCGCTCCGAGTTCCGCCGGCTTAAAGGCAGCGGCTTCTCTACGAGGCCTGGTTGGATGACGAAAATAAGAACCTGGGGGGTTTCCTAAAATTTGGGGTAGATAGGGTTTAGGGTGTCCTGAAATTGCTGATACCCTTTTGGGGGTCTCCTGAATAATGACTATAGTATTTTGGGGTGTATATTGGGGTCCACCTATTTAGGGCAACTGCCATAGAAGAACCTGAACCGCAAACCCAGAAGATCACCTCATTATGTGCCCCTAGACCCTATAAGGATTTTTAGAATGAATCAATTCAAGCCGTTCTTCGTAGCAATAGTCTGCAATAGCAACCCAATTCTTTTGATGGGGGTGCTCTTGAACCGCTGTATACAGGAGGGTTGATTGGGACGTTCTGTAGGTCTGGAGGGATGCAGGGAAAGTAAGAAGTCCCGAAACCCTAAACCTCGCAAGGAGGACTGAAATATGAACTGCCCCAGATTGGAGGATCCCCTGCTTTGTGGAGGTCTAGAGAGGGAGGCCTGACGGCCTGTAGCGGCTCACAATTTATGGCTTTGGGCTTAGGGAGTCCCTTCCGTGATAACTGCCAGGATTTGGGAGTTTCCCAAAATTAGGGGTACCTTATTGGGGGTCCCCATATTAAGGATTGTAGTATATTGGGTCTGTTTTGGGGCACCCTAATTTTGGGAACCGTCATGCTGCGAAACACCTAGCAGGCCTTGAGCAACCCGCAGTGGCTTGGCATGCAGGTGTGTTGTTGGGATATCCAAGGAGGCGCCGTGAAATCCGTTCCCGACTTTCTTGCTGAGCAATGGGGAGCTGAGAAATGGGAGATGAACCCTGGCAGTTTCTTGGCTAAGTTGGCGACTTAAGATTCAATTAGTGAATCAGGCGCTTTTCGTGGCGGAATGTGATGACCAGAACCTACCTATCGGACTTGGCCTGATTCTGCTAGTTTTTAGCTGAGTAAGCGGGCAATACCCTAAGCCCAAACCCGAAGGCAGTGACATGGGTCATTTGGCAGCCCGGGCCCTGCAAAAACAGGAACTGTGACCATCATATGACTATTGTCCCGCACCAGATACCCATAAACTTTCACTACAAGCCCTAAAGCCTGTACCCATAAGCCCCGAAACCCTAAGCCCCCTACACCTTAAACATCTCAAGTGAAGCTGGGTCAAGATGCCATAGCCGCTCCGAAGCTGCGGGTGCAACTGAGCCAACTCCTGGTACAAAGAGATGCCCCTTTCGCAAGAACCCCAAACCCTTAGACCGTGTTCGTTTAGGGTTCTAGGCTCTGCTTAGAAGGCCACTAGCCCCCTACTTTCTCCCTAGTTTCTGACGACTTTGGGTTCAAGTAGCCCCTCGTTTGGGATAACTTCAAAGCTAGGGTCTAAAGTTGAGGAAGGTTTGGGTTTGTCCTGCATCTAGGGCTTTCTCCAGTTGAACCTTGTGGTTTATGACGGTTTTTGGGCTAGTTATACGGGCTCAAAGACTGAGAAACTAGGTGATGTTGGACCTTGTTTGTTGAACCGGTGCTATAATGAGTTTTGGGGCCTGCTTATTCAGGATCAGGGAAATGATTGCAAGGCCCCCTATAATGTGTTTTGATTTGGGTTCCGACAAAATATACGATGGATTCTCAGCAATCCCCTTTAAATTCAATCCACAGGGACCTCAGAACCGTGGGAGCTCAGGGGGCCGTATTGAGGATCCCTAATTTCTGTTTTTCGGAGGGCCCTAATGTTGGAGGGGGTCCCCGACCCCTACTTATTAAAGAGGGTCCCACATGAACTAGGTTATTTTCTTACAGGGGATACTGGGGATAACCAAGGTTTCTTCTGTAGCACGCTGAAGGAACCTAAAACACAAACACTTAATAGGTACTTGTGGAATACACTACAATTTTTGCGAGCTTCTACATTTCTGGTGGCCATTTGGGTGTCTCTAGGTGTCTACTGCACGTACCTTTTGATCCAGGCACACTCCATGTAGCCACTCGGAGCCTCTAGGTTACGGTTCGCAGCATCCACAAACAGAGACTGCTCCCTGAGCTCGGTGTAGGGTTTAGGGTTTAGGGTACAATTTCCGCCATCCAAGTTCTTTGGAAGTTTCTGCTCTGGTGGCGTGGGAGCCATCATCGGCGGGTATGGGGATACCATGGACTAGCCTTTCAGAACAAAGAACCTCAGAAGCATTTTTCCTTGTGTAGGCTACTTACTATGGGATCTTCCACTTGATTCTCCATTAGCCCCATAATTGTACCCCAATAAATACATCCTACGTATCCTTATCTCAGAACCCCAATGCAGCCTACCCCGGTAATTATACGGTAATTATACTCTATCCTTTATTTACACTTTGCAGCCCTGATTAGGGCCAAGGAATTGATTAGCATATGGGCGTGAAATGAAACACCGCGAAGCCCTGAATGGGTCCCTAAAGCCCCGAAAAAAGGACCCCCAAACCGCACCCCTAATCCCCACCTGAGTCAACTCTGCTCGTATGTCTAACTTTGCTGCCTTTTGTTTGCGGACCTGGCGCTCAAGGAGAGGTGTTTAAAGGAGGGCTCTCTCGTTTTGAATACCGTACATACGCTTTACCTCCCTGGTTCAGATGAAGGGTGGTCAAACTCATGGTCCATGTCGGTGTGCCTAAATACTGGAGGCCGTAATACCATGGCGAAGCCACAACTTGCACAACCTCCCACATGGACTTCTACGCGCTAAGCCGTTGGGGTTCAGTTGTTGGGGTTCCCTACGTCCTAATCTGCTTTGAGGCTACAAGAGGTGTTTGATTGGGACTCGGGGGTCTCAGGGTCTGGGGTTTAAGGCTTTAGGTCATTATGTTGGCTTACCCTGGACTTCCCAATTCCCTGATGTTGTTTATGTTTATATATAGATAGAGAGGCTGTCATCATGAGTTTGGGAAATCCATGTAGGGCTTAGGGTACGAAGGTCTCAGATGAGGATGTAGGATGAGGATGTCAGCTTAGGGTGGCAAAGGGGCCCCCAGCGTCGTATTGACACCTTTATAACAGAACCCCTAAACCCTAAACCCTAGACAACCCAACATGATCACTTTCCTCTCTCCATAGCGCTCAACACTGCCCTCAAGCCCCCGAGTATCGCTCACGTTTGGAAGCCCGAATCTCTGTCTATCCCTATATACCTCCATATACAGTATGTAACCCAGTAGAGGGCCTCTATAATATGTATAGTATAAGATTTGACTTCAGAAGAATATCAGCCAGGCCATGTCAGAGGCTCAATTGGAGGCTTGGGGCTGCAAACAAACCTTCTGTTTTGGGTTCTTCTACTCTTCCTCTCTACGTGAAATCCTAGAACTAAAGGCAGGTCCGCTGATGACCAGCGGGGCGCGTGTGGCACTTGTTCACGCCACTGGCTAAAAGAGCACACACCCTTCACAATAGGGACTCTTACATTCCCTAAAAATCTCCGGGCACCCCAGGGTCCCCACAGAACGTGGCCTGATTGAGAGCATCGAGGAACATCCACAAGTTTCATTCCACCGTGCTGGAGGGGTAGTTTCCGCAAATACTCCCTGGTTGATCCCTGATAGGACCCTTACCATCTCCTTATGAGCCATATAGTCTAAACTCTTAGTATCCCCTGTAATGACCCCTATGGTAGTCCCCTATATAATCCCTTAAATAACCCCTTTAGGGAGTGTAGAGTATTGCTCTCATTATGACAGTGCCCACGCATCCCTAGGGCTTTGAAGGCATCCTTTTTGGCGACACGTATAAGCTTCCTGACGCAAACTCCGAATCTAAAGCAGGGGCTTTAATGCCGAGGTAGGGAAGGGTTTATAGAGTTGATGGTTTTGGGCCGTTTTGCCTTCAAATGTCAGTACATCTGATATTTGAACATGCCAAATAATTACACATCAGGGGTAATCATCTCCCCTACTTCTAAAAATCCCGCACACCTTCATATAAAATGTTCCCGCACCTGGCACTATTGCATGTAAGGGAGGCGAATACATATTGCAAGGGGGGGGAGGGGGCGTGGTGACCGTGAGGGGAGGAACTTATTGAATATTAATGCTTGAACCTGACATGTTCATAGAGTCGGCCCTAAACCCTGGCAGAAATCATGCATACCTCAGGGGTTCCGCCGCTGCCCCGTGCCCCCCCCCCCCCTTAACTATTCTCCCCCAGGTTCACCCTCCTTTTACCTTGGTCATCCTCAAACAACCCTGATTGAGGGATGAACCCAGTGGTGGCATAGTATAGAGCGGGGTAGGATGCAGCTAAGAAACACCGGTACCATAAACGCTGAAACAACTCAAGCCCAGAACCCAATGTTACTTCCTCTGTAAGGGTCCAAAATACCCAATAGCTGAATACTTGGGCTTTGGGATTTAATATTTGTAATATAGGTTGGGGGAAGTATTTGATGATTGGATGCTCGGACCCTGAGGGCTCTTGTATCAACGCAGGCTGGCCTGCAGGTTCTTCCGGAACTCGCGGAGGCGCTCGAGAAGCTCTTTGATTGAGTCCTCCTGTAGCTGTCAGAGGTTGAGGATTTAAAGTGGTTTGAGGTTTGAGGTTTAGGGTGGAAGGCTGCTGTGGGGCTATACCCATTACATCGCAGCTTCTTCTCAAAATGGGGTACCCCGAGGAACTCTGGGTATGCATCATGAGAAGCCGGGCCAGACGAGGATTTGATAGGGCTTTAATTCCTGTAGCTCTGCAGGCCAATCCCAAACCTCAAAACTCACACCCCAAAGCCTCCCGTGCACCCTAAACCCTGAGGCTTCAACCCTCAAGTCTAATCCGAAACCCTGAGCCCTAAACCCTAAACCCTAAACCCTAAACCACCCCAAACCCAAAAGCCATAGCTAAACTCTACCCAGGCGCTGAGATAAATTGCCAGGCTGTGTCACCCTGTGTCTGGCTCTTCCGTCTCCTAGGTGTCTTGAGAATTTCAGACTTAAGGTGTAGGATTCATAGGACTTCGGGCTTATGATGGGGTTTTTGTGCTTACAGGGATTAAGTTTGGGGCTTAAGGTGTAGGATTCACAAGGTTTACAGCTTAAAGCTTCTGATAATCTGACATGGCTCCCGGCTTGTAGGGAGTAAGTTTGGGGCTGAAGGTGAAGGGTTCTTAGGGCTTAGGGCAGAAAATATGGTTTAGGGCGTATAGGAATTGTGATACACAGGGGTTAAGAGTTACGTTTGGCGTAGGGTACACAAGGCGCAGGATTTATGTTTGGTGTAGGGCTCACAGGGTCTGGGCTTATTTTAGGGTTTAGGGCTTATAGGCCTGATGATAAATAATGGGCTCAACCCCAGACCCCCTCAACCCTAACCCTAAACCCTAAACCCTAAACCCTAAAACCCTGAAACCCTAAAACTCTAAAACCCTAAACCACCCTTCGGTCGCCCAAGGGACTTATCCGGACAGGGGGATTATGGGTGGTCTTTTGAGTTACTGGTGGCAAGTAGGGAACATCATCACAATCTGGTTCCTACACAATGTAGGCCCTTAGTCCTTACCCGTAGCCCTCAGCCCGAAATCCTCAACCCTAAACCCTATGCCCCGTATATGTCTATATATATATATATTCCCTTATCCCCTGCTTACGTGCAGTAAGTTAATGGGTCTGCCAAGCTCAGGATTCAACATGTGGGTCTCGGGGCACAGGGCTACAGATGTGGAGTTTAGCTGGTTTAGAGTTTCGGGTTAGGGTTTATATATGCATATGGCCTACCATCAGCACAACTGAGTCGTTCTGCGGCTTTAAATTTTGGGCGTTCTTGGGACATACGTGTGCAAGGACTTGCCTAAACCCTAAACCCCCATATCGCCCCAAACCCTAAACCCCAGGCAGCAACTCAACGAACCTTGTTTCAGGGCTACATGGCTCCAGTTGTTGCGTCGACGGATTTTACAGCCCGAAACCCTAAACCCCTAAACCCTACAAAGGTTTAGGGTCTAGGAACCCTACGAGTTCCGGACTTTGTTCTCTTGATGGTTGAACTTGATTCTACTAGGTGCAACGTTGAAGGGCTCGAGCGTTGGCAGTTGCATAGTTTGTGGGGCTAACCCTCAACAGGCTTCAACTAAATCCTAAGCCCTATGCATCATAATCCCTATACGCCCTATAAACCACGTTTATACCCCAAACAGACTTGTACGGAATAAGTCTAGAGCTCATGGATCCCCGAATCCGATAACCCTGAACCTCCCTCAGCCCTACCTGTCACCCTAATTACCTATGTTTTAATAGCAATTGCCCCCTGATTAATAGGGGGGAACTACTAGACTGCCCTAGGCCCTAAACCCTACAGGTAAGCCCTAAAACTCCCACAAAGGGGCGCGGTTTCAACTTTCATCTGTGACCTCACTGTGCGCATGGAACGCAACCTGGGCTGAAGCCACAGGAGTTCATGGATGTAGGGGGTTAAGGCGGTTTAGGGTTTAGGGGATTTATGCGTTTTGGCTCTATGAGGTCTGAACAAACTAGCAGTCAATGAAAAAGCATATGGAGAATGGAATGGAAACTGGCGTAAGTGAGGATACATCAGCCATACTCCTAGTATCCCCCTAATAACCCTAGAGTAGATTGTACAGGGCTGAGGGTCTTTAGTCGGAGGAATCTGGTTACCCCCTATACCAACATCAATGTTTCCAGATAAATTTTTGTTTGCTTGTCGCCTTTTGATTTTCAGGGTGCTCAGAAGGTGGGATTAAGGTAGGTGGGGTAAAGGATCCCAATTGTGTACTCCATTCTGTGTTGGGGTTTATTTCGAATACCCCACCTTCCTTTACCCCGCCTTTGGAGCCTTTTGGGATTTCCCATCCCCGTACACTACTCCATCCCGTAAACTTTCCCAAACACCTGAAACCACATGGGCCCCCTCATCCAACCAAGCTTTCCCTAAATCCTCGCACCCCCTCAAAAGCCCCTAAAATCCCCCGAGCTTCCCTACATCCCCCTCAAGCTACCCCAACCGACGCTTAGGACCCCAAACCTACCAAAATCAAAGCTCCTAACCTTATTGCAAGAGCCTATGCTAGACTCCTAGTATCACCTTGCAAGGGCCTATGCTAAACTCCTAGTATCCCCCTTAGTAACCCCTGCAGTAGTCCCTGTATAATCCCTTATATAACCCCTTAAGAAATTTCTCTAGTAGTCCCTATGTAATTTCCTACGTACTCCCCCTTCAAGAAGTCTAGACACCCCAAAGCAGGAAGTGAGCATGCAATTTTCATCCCCAACCCTTGTATCCCTGGAATGTCTAGGCTGAAACTGTACCCTGAACTGACCCCAAATCCTGCAAGTGCAACTGTACCCTCCTAAGGCCCAAGAGAAAGAAAATTTTCAGAACCCTGCACCATAAGCTGCCTAGACCCTGAACACTCGTCTGGACTTTACTTACTTTTTCGTTCTTAGCAAGGAACGGAGGAATGGATCCCTGTAGTAGCCCCCCCATAATCCCCTTTTCTCTCCAATTCCTTCAGTCCCTGCTAAGAACCAGCAAGTCATCCCTGAACCCTATGTGAGCTATGGTCTAAACTCCTTAAAGGGGTTATGTAGGGTTGTGGGTTTAGGGTCGAAACTCCTTAAACCTAAATCATCCCAATAAAGCCCTACAAATAAACTGGGATGTAGATGGTTTAAGGCTTTGAGTCGACTTGCAGTTTTTCATAAGGCATAAGGGAATAGGGATTCAATCCGCCCTTCCCTGCTGGCAACCACTAAGTGCCGGGCATCAGAATATTCGTCTTGGGGGTTTATAACGGAACTTGAAGGGACTGCGGCCAACCGCATCCTTTGCATTATGAAGGTCACCTCCGACGCACTTCTGGCCGGCACGTGCCAGTATGAGCTATGATTGTGACATGGTGGTCACTCTGACAGTGTCACATCTGGCTGCTTGAAAGAGCTACCTGCCTGAGTAAATTGAAGGATGCGCTACTTGCTCAAAACCAAGATCTCAGCGTATACCGTTTCTGAGGTCTCTCCAGTGCTGATCTTCTAGGCATCCAAATTTGCGCGAGTTGCCGGGCATGAACCGTCATGAACCTTGTCAAGCAATTGGTCGCCCGATGTATCCGGAATTATACGATTCTGAAACTAGAGACCCCCGAAACTGAACCTACCATTTGCAAGAGAAACACCCATGTGACCTTATGTGCTGGCTACTCTGTACCAACTTCAAAGCCTGAAGATCATATCTCTGGATTTAGGTGGAGGCTTCCACGCATAGGCGGCCCCAATATAAACCCCAATACATGGTACCCCTTCCTATAGGGGCTCCAAGCCAATACCCCGTTGTTGGAAACCCTTCATCTAGCGTATCCCTGCACATCCCTATATACCGTAATGTATGTATATATGTGTGTCCCTACATAGACCTCGATTCACTATTGAATCGAGCCAGCTAAGGGAAGACTACCAGGCCAAGGCACATGTCGTTCAGGACTCCTGCGTCGTTGCGTGACAAGAAGAAGCGGCCGCTTTCACCGAGACTCTTCATCTCCTCTCCAGGGCTTCTCTGGGTTTAGGGTTTAGAGCTAGGTACACATATTACGAAAACACTAATCGCTAGTGTTGCCTATAACAGTAAGTACATGGCGGATTCAGGTTATGACATCTCCCCTTCGTTTCTGTGGCAAGGAAAATGAGGAATCAGAAGGGAAACATGATGGGAAACCAAATGACGCTGGGAGGATATAGAAACAAAGGGTTACGCGGCTAGGCAGGCATACTACGAAACAGCAGAGTTCTCTGGAGAAATTAGTAACTGTAGAGGGATATAAATACAATCTTTTGTGTAACTTGAGGGTTGGCCTACCTGCGACTCGTCCAGAATAATCCGAAAGCCTGGAAGCCCCAAAACTACTGCCCGGTTCAAAGGGACTCTATCGAGTTCGTTGCTGGTGTCGGAAAAGTGCAACTCCACAATAGCCCTCTCTTCTTTCGGGTCCGTAAGGGGGCACCCTTCTTATGGAAACCCCAATCCCTAAGTCCTACACCCTAAACACTCATATGTAGCCTTGAGATTATATGTCCCTTCAACCTTTCTGGGATCTGGGCCACTCCTTCTCCATCGCCGGCACCAGAAACCTGGAGCTTCAGGCTCAGGCTTTAAGGTCTACCTGGACCTCAAAAGTGCATAAAATCATGGCAGAAACCCGCTAAGTCTTCGAAAAGGCAACTGTGCCACATGTTCCATATATTTTGGTGGGTCCAGGTAGGAGTTTGGGGGTCTAAATCTGGGGCTGCGGCCTTGGGGTTTAGGCTCTGCGGGTCATGGCTTATTGCACAATCTCAGGCATCAAACCTTTCAGACCGACGTTTCCCCGAAGCTGATATTGGGTTCCATAAATAGGGGCCCAATCAAGGCGTAGTTTCGGATTCAGGGTTTAGGGTTTAGGGCCGTAGCATATTATGATTCCAGTTATAATCCGGGTAGGAACTCCCAACAAGGGCGCCACTTTTTTTGGACGCATGAAAATATTCTCGCGTGTTCTTGAGCAGAAGATAAGGGCAGATTGCTCGCCACACTTCCCTGGGGATCCAAACTGTCCAAAGTAGTTGCTATGATAGACTTGGATCCTCAGGTGTTAATGAGGTATGTCCTATTGATTGCTTATATGTGAAACGGAACCTTGGCCGCTGTGAGCGACATTCATCAAACAGTCAACTACCTGCGATTTCCAGAAAATGGAGGTCTTGCGTAGATGGAGGAAATCTTGCACCACTTAGGATCACCCAAGCGTTGTGACTGCAATTCGTGAGGCTATATAGGGTCTATGGTCCCCAGGCAATGGACACCAATGATATAGACTTTTGGCAGTATTCCACGGAACACTCACCCAAATCCCAGCAAAGTAAACAAATATTTTAAATTTGGTGATGCAAGATTTCCTCCAGCCACAAACCCTAAAGTCCAAAACTTCAGAGCTTGAGTCTGGCTAGCTCAACCCCAAAAGGGGCCATGCAGGTATATAGTCCAGGGTTCAGGGCTTTAGGGCGAAAATACTTAGGGCCCGAAAAAATTCATGTGCAACTACTTTGGGGGCCCAAATATGTAGGATACGGGACTGGGCGAAAATTACTGCTCCCAAAATGGAAGAAACGTGTGTAGGGAACCGCATCCTAATATGAACCTAGGTAGATCTGCATTATGAAAATAACATATCTGGAGAAATCCTCATACCCCATGCCCCATAATTAAACATTTGCCCCAGGCATATAATACCATGGCTGATGCTGAGATTGCACCCACTCAAGTTCTTGTGCAATGGGCCCACATGATAGACACTTAGACCCCAAGTTATCCGTAGAGGAGGAACCTCTTTGCGCCTCAAGTAACGGTAAATACTATTTAGGTGCCCAGGTACCTGGATCCTCTCCAAACTGCGAAACCCAAATCCTAGACCCTAAGCCCTAACCCTATGGGTTGGTTCCCCAGAGTAGCAGATCAGTCGAGTGTCGCCCAGGGATTCAGGTTCGAATGCGCTTGCAGATCAGGGCCCGAATAAACCCAAGCCTCCTGTCCAAACTTTTCCTGCGGGCAGGGCTGAGGAAATAGCTCTCTAGTAGGCTATACTCTGAACCCTCAACCATAAGGCCACGCGAGATCCCTAATATGAACCATTGTCTAAACTCCTAGTATCCCCCTTAATAACCCCGAAAGTAGTTCCCTATATTACCCCCTATATAATCCCCCTTTAAGGAGTTTAGACTATAGCTCATATGAACAATAGGGTTCAGAGCTTGGAGCCAGGTCAAGGATTCAGGATCTAGGTGTTCTTGCTGTTGGAGTTCCATGGAGTTCAGGGCTTCTGCCCTAAAACAGGTTTTCTGTGCTGTTTGCGCTTCTGGGTTGTTGATTTTGAAGGCTGGACATACCAGGCGCAGTCCTGAACCCATCTCACTAGCATGCATAAAAAGGGTTACTCGTGCAAAACTACTGATACTGATACCATCTGGAATTACTAATTTCCCACTCTTCCAAGTGCCAGAACTTTTGGTCACCTTCAGCGGGTGTCGATAATTTCAGGCACCACCCTGCGATGGTTTCTTGTCTAGTGGCTCAATGACACATGAAATGCCACAAGAAGCGTAGAGTGTGTAAGACGACGTCGGGATTTCCAAGCAGATTCGGCTGTGCAGTGTCTTCTGCTGACCCCAAATCCGTCAACTTGGTACAAAAAGGCAGCAAGGCTGTCCGGTTAGATCCTAAGTCTTGAACCCCAAATCTGTGGCATGCAGCAGCGCATTACGCACCAAACTCCATCTACCCCGAACCCTACATTCTGAACCCTAAACGCTGAACAGGGGTTTTAGGCACAGGTACTCTGGCTGGACCCTACCTGGAGCAGTGTAGTTTTTACCCAAATACAACTGTACTTATTACTTACTATGTCGTCATTGGTAGGCCCGACATTTCGTAAAATGGCTCTCACTGGGTCATACGTGCCAGTTACAATTGGGATAGAACTGAATTGAAACTCCAAGCTAGTGCTTGTAAAATCCCCAACAACATAATAATGTCCCGTCTCTTTTCCATTCACCGAAATAGCTCTGTATCATCTTTACCCTAAACCCCTAAAACCCTGAACCCTTAATAATAACGCTGTAGCTCCAAGTCAGCCCTGAAATCCATCCCAGCGCCAAGATGGAGGCGGGCTGCTGTCAATGTCGCCACAAGTCCTGCAAAGTCGCGGTGCTGGCTGCCAGCACCCCTTGCTACCGAGGCAATCCATAGCCCCAAGCTGTGCAAAGTATGCCTCTAGACCCTGCTCCACATAAATTTCTATGAAACCTTAGTTTGCTTAGTTTGCACGTCATTGTCCATCTGGTTCTCACTACGTGGATCCCTCGCGAGGACAGAGTCGGGGTTTACCCAGACCTTCAAAACCATTTATCTAAGGACTGTACCCTAACATATCACTACCGAAGATCCTAATCGCATATGGGTGGTTGTCAAAATTATGGTCCCTTTTTGGGTCCCTATTATAATAGGCACCTAATATGTAGGGTACCCAACAAGAGACCATAATTTTGACAACCACCCATACGGTATATTCCTTTCGGAGGTCCTGCTTTACCCGGACTTCAAGTTCTAGTTTGGCTCGCACTGGGCCATGCCATGGCTTCTTCTGTTTTCAGCCCAATACCCAAACCTTCCCGGACAAAATAAGTTTCTCAAACCATAAACCCAAACCCTTAACCCTAAGAATCGCTCACAAAACCAAAAAACTAGGCCAAGGTGGGATGCTCTGGGTATTTGTACCTCCCCTGGCTTCCCATTTGAGACCCGCCCAAACCACAGACCCTACATAAAGAAGATGTTCATACACTGCCTCGTCGTGTGATAGGTGCGCATTCAAA
Organism: Symbiodinium pilosum; assembly: GCA_905231905.1. Classification (NCBI taxonomy): domain Eukaryota; class Dinophyceae; order Suessiales; family Symbiodiniaceae; genus Symbiodinium; species Symbiodinium pilosum. The sequence goes on along the minus strand of CAJNIZ010047578.1, from coordinate 11,048 downwards.
CTTCTCAGGCTACGTTGCAAAGTAGACTATGTAGAAGTTGCCATTTCCTGCTCCAGTTCTCTATACAATCCCCATATAAGCCCCAAATAACCTCATATACCCCTATATAAGGCCTCTATACCTTCAGCCACGGCTATGCTTGAAATGATGCACCGAAAACTTGGCTTGAAGTGCCCCAAACCAAAGAAGCCCGCGACACAACGTAGGCGAGATAACTCCGGGGAACATCATGAGCTACTATAGTATATTGGGGGGTATATTGTGATAACGGAAAGGAAAATGGAAGCTACCAATTTATTGGGGTAATATTATCAGGGTTACATCTCCATATGCTTGCACGGTTTTTTTAAAATACGTCCCAGCACGCACAATCTGAAGCGTAAAATGGAACCAGGGTAAGGACCGAACCCTAGATGCTGAGCCTCAGACTCTAAATCCTGAGCCACATTTCTATATCCTCAACATAGGAACCCTTCAAACAGAAGTCCAAAGAATCTTTCGGACAGCCTTGCAGAACACCGCGGATATCTCGCAGACGCTCAGTTCGGCGCACGGCAGCATCACCTTTCATGGTTTTTATCAGTACAGATTTACTGCGTGGGGTACGAGTACACTTGGGTTTCTTGGTGCCTAATTACGCGGAACTAGTACATGGAGATTGCGAATAGATTGAAGGGGTAACCCTTAGACAGTGTACAGGGATTCTTCTGAGAAACTGCCACATAATCTTTCTGATCAGGGCATTAAGAATGTCTTTGAAGAAGTCCTCCTGAGCTAGACGGGCATGCCACCTCATTCTGGAATACCCTGATTTGGAGGTTTAGGGTTTGTGGTTTATTCAACCTGGCACCGGGAACTCTAACCCAGAAAGCGCGCACTGGCCATTCCCATTCAAGGAAAGTAGTCTACAAATAGCCGCTGGGTTACTTCAAGGATCTAGAAGCCTGCCGGAACACCAGGGTGGATGCTAGTAGTTATCTACAGTCAAAATCGACAAGATCGTGGTAGGCTCGCGGCCCAAAAAATCATTGTTACCTACGTAAGCAGTTTTCTATTAATACTGACATTCTAGAGTGCTAAACTAGACCTGCCAGACCCCAACAAGTAAGTCCATTTTTGCCCCACCCCCGCCCCACAGCAACCCTAAACCCCCGAAACCCCGTCCTTTTCTCTGCAGCTAGACGACTCAGAACGAGCTGCACGTCAACCACCGAGAAGTTTGGAGGGAAGTTCATCAAGTCATCCTCGTCCTGTGTTGGAAAGCTCAACCAATTGTAATGTAGGCGCCTCAGTGATTAGAATATACTTTTGTTACATTATATGCTATATCTGCATGCGGGTTCAAGGGGTAAATTTGTGAATTTATCTGGCTTCTACATTGCGCACAACTTGACGATGTTGTGCTCATGCTGTTTGAGCTGATTTCACCGCAGATTTGATTAGCTAATTTCCTACAGGAAGCACCTGTCGGCACGTTTGAGGTTGCCTTCTGCTTGTCATATAGCATTGCAAGTACTAGGTGAACGTAGGTACGCTTGCCTTGGAAAAGCTACGCCCTGGATCCTAAACCCTGCAGTGACACGGACCCCCATCAAGCAGACTGCAGACTGGACAGCATCTAGTCTTCTTGGGGTCGCTTGTTTTTGGGGAGGTTCGTGTACTCTAAACCCTCTAGCCTAACCGCAGAGCTCTAAACCTCAAACCCTCCACCCTAAATTCGGAGCTCTAAACCCTCAAGTCCTAAACTCTAAACCCAAAAGCCTAAACTTGGAACTCCAAGCCGAAAAAAAAGCATAAACCTCAAGAAATGGAAGCTTCCCTACTTAGGGGAACTCCAATACACATCCCAAAATCTTACAGTCCTCATGATGGGGACCCCCAAAAAGGTGACCCTAATCTTGGGAAACCCTAAACCTTACATATCCCAAAAGAACCCCCATTTCAGTCACCCTAAGTTTGGGAAACCTCAAAAATTTCAGTACTCCCCCTAAGCCCTAAACCTAAAACCTAACCCCTAAACCTCAAGAAATTCAGTACTCACCCTGAACCCTAAACCCTAACCCTAAGCCCTAAACCCTAAACCTCAAGAAATTTAGTTTTTCTGGCCTCCTCCACCTCGGGCTCCGCCTCTGCCTGTGCTTTGGCAGCCTCCTGGAACACAACTAATGCACTCTTTTTTTTGTGGGGGGGAGGGAGGCTTTAGGGTTTTGGGGTTTTAGGTTTGTGGGGAGGGGGGGCTGCAGTAGAAGCCATTTGGGGTTACAGTAGAAGCCAAATGGCTCAAACCGTAGAAAGAGGGGAAGTCATTTGAGTCATCCTGCTTTCATGTTCCAAGCGCTTGGCGTTTACTGCATTATCAAACACTAACCCCTGACACTGAACATCGATCAGCCTTTGGGGGTCGCAGCGGGGTAGGGCTTTACTGGGGGGCCTGGATCATGAGGGCACGTCTCAATTTTACGTGGAAGGCCCAGGATCTCCTGGCCAGGTTCCCCTTCTCCACCCCTAGTAGGCAAGTGCTCTCAAGTGCAAAAATCCAAACTCCAGCCATGTGATTCTGAGACACTCCAATCTCACTTGCACAAGGCAGAATGCATCCTCAAAGGGCGCAAAATCAAGGGTTTGAGCTGCAGGGCCTAGAAGTAGAGCCTACCGCCAGTGCCTTGGGATATGGGAGTTCGTCTGAACCATGGCCACCAGACGGGTGCAAAGTGCAAACTAAGTATAAAGGACCTATATATACATATACATTTTCATATATATATATAAGGACACGACCTGCAGGAGAAACCCAAGCGTAAGTAAAAGTGTTTCTTACCTTCCGTTGCGAGACCCCTGCAAGTACTACTACTTGAGGCCCTCCTCAACCCTAAACTCTGTACTCCAAACCCTGCCAGCTACCAAAATCCCCGGGACCTGCGCCCAAAACTCGAAATCCAAAACCCTGTGCACACAACCCTAAAGCCCAAGCCCCAAACCCTCCCAGAACCCTGGTGAATTCTGCCTCTTCAGCAGCACGCTGCTGCTCCGACGCCCGTTGCTGCTCTTTTGCACGGCTCTCCTGCTTTTTTAGGTACCGAAGAATCCCGAGTACTTATGGTTTAGGAGTTTGGGGGTTTAGGATCCCAAGTACATATGGGGTTTCCCAAAGTTAGTAACCTAGGGGAATATTTTGGGGGGTCTCCAGAATAATGAGTATAATATATAGGGGTCTATAATAGGAGTCCCCAGGTTTAGGGAAGCTACCGCATGTGTGGAATATTAACCCCACCACTTTCAGTACTACTTCCTAGAATAGAATGCATAAGGGAAACATAAACATGCTTGATCAAGATCTCTGGAACTTACATCCTCTCCCCGGGCATCAAGAGGTGCAATTATTGGCATTCCTCAACATGGGAGGCTGAGTGCGGAAGCTTCTGGGTAGCTGATACGGAAATTAACTTAAGCTACCATAATGGGTGTATATATATATATATAGTGAATCATAGGGTTTCACTGATATAGTAACTTAAACAAAATTCTTTGAATCCCTATATCTCCTCAGTTTCCATTTCATTTTACATTTTCTCATGTTCTTTTCCATTTGATTCTCCATTGGGGGGGGCTTAATATAGTAACTTAAACTAAGTTCCTTAACAGCAACCCAGGCTTAGGGTGTAAGTTGGTAAGGTTGGTTCTGACAATTCCAAAGTCATGCTGCCGAAAGACTGTACGCAACTACTCCTCAAGTGGCTAAGTACAAAAAGTCCTGCAAACTCTACACTTCCCGAAAGCGTTGCAGGGTCCCCCTGTGCACCCTAAACCCTAAACCCTAAACCCCTAACCCCTAAACCCTAAACCCTAGACTTTACAGTTGGTTCCCAGGATTCGTGCATCTTCGAAGCCGCGAACTGCAAACGCTCTAAGCACCCCAAAGGCCTCGACCGCCAAGTCCAAGCCCCTCGAGTCCCAAAAAAGCCCTCCCTGAGGGTCCAAGGATCCAAATAATGGGGTCCCTTTAAAGGGGTTTTAGGGGGATATATAGGGATATATGGGGATTATATAAGGGTCTAAAGCCCTAATATTTGGGTCCCTGGACCCTCAGGGCCTGTAATCTGAACACCCGAACGCCCAACCTCTACCTAGACCTCCCGGACGCCTCAGCAAACAGCCCATCCATCCTTCATTTCGGGATCAAGGGCTACCCAGTCCCTAAACCCTCAACCCTAAACCCTAAACCCTAAGCCCGAACCCTGGTCCCTAAACCCTCAACCCGTGGAGGTCTATGTAACCCACCCTTCAAAACACTGGGATCTCCTCCACTTGACGCCGAAGCTCTGCCTTCAAACCAATCTTCGGGCTACTCGTGTTCAAGATTTGCTATAATCACTCTAATCCCTGCGAGTCTTCAACATCCAAAAGTGGCTACTCTTAACTGCGCCCCCTATAACACATATATGATGGCCCATATATGCCCATGCATGTACTTCTATATGCTATCTACCTACGTATATGTATATAAATCTATATATATATATGTTTATGAAAATCCTTGTATATACGTGTATATATCACGGGTGCCTCATTTTTTGTGGGGTGGGGTGTCTTCAATATTGAGGGGGGGAAGTGGAACTTCTACTGAAGTGTCCCAGTGCCCAGAGTCTAGGGTCTAGGGATTGGGGTCTGGGAATTAAGGTTCAGGTTAACCCCATTGGAAAATGAAATAGTGGACTGGGGCGTTGCACTGGTGATATGACTTCGGCCTTGTATATACAGTGACCAGCATAGGCGCTGCATAAACTGCATGAGGATAAGGTGAGTCATGAGGTGCCATGACCACTGGCTGCTCTAGCCAAGAGCGCATGGGCAAACCGCAAACTCTGAACCTTGAACCCGCAGTCGAATACGTGTCATGAAGCTTTACTTGTAAACTGCCCTCAAATGTTAAGCTCTGCACCCCCCATCGGCCCTGCAAATCACACAGCCCCAACGGTGGTCACACAACCCCAACGGTGTTCACCGAACACAGTGAACTCCACGCCCTTAGCTTTAACTCGAAAGGCATTCAAATCCTCATCCCAAACCCGAACTCAAGCCTTTCCCCAGACCCCTAAACTCTCAACTGCCAAGCCCTCCACCGCCGAAAGCATTCACAAATGACCAACTTGGTCCCTTTAACTGTACACGTGCAGGAACCCAGCACAAAAAGTACAATGGATCCCTTTCATGGACCTCAAGGTATCCCTCTAGAATCCGGATCAAAGACGCCAAAGAATCCCTATAGATCCCAAGGGGATGCCTCATGTGTGAACCCTAGGCCCTAGCGTCTGAACTTTTTTCAGGATTTAGGCTTCAAGATTCAGGGGTTAGAGGGCTTGGGATTTAAGTGTGGGGATAATTACCTGGCCGCAAAAGTGTGCAAAGTCATGGTCCAAAACCCTCCAAGTTAGCCCCAAAGGCAACTCATCTACATGCTTACGGGTTCAGGGTTTAGTTTAGGACCCTAAGCCGCACACCTCACGTTCTGCTTGCAAGGCCTCAACGCTGGGTTTGGGTTTAGGTTCCTACCTGGACTCCCCAAAGTATGTAGAATAATGGACGTTTTGGGCTCTGGGCCATTATTTTACCTACTGTTGGGGTCCAGGTGGGGGTGTTGTAGTACATAAGTTGTTGTTCTTTGGGGGCTCGAGAATAGGATTTAGGGCATGCGCATATGATTTGGGTCCTTGGGGGCTAGCTCCCGAAGGGAGTTTCTCAAAAGAGGGCTATGCTTGAGGACAGCAGGCATGCACGGAAGTTAGACGGGTATGATTGCGCACCCCAAAACTAAGCTTAATGAATGTTCTCCTCCATCAACATTAAGGGGGTGCGGGCTTCCCTAGAACCTAAACCCCGAACCCTATAATCTTCATTTTGAAGTTCGCGTTCAGTTTAGTGCTTTTCGGCCTGCGCTTACAGAGTTTGAGGCCAATGTTTGCCAGACCCTCTTCCATACGTATTGGTTTAGAGGCCCTGCAATAACCGAACCCAGATCATTCCCTTGAAGCTAACCCCAAGATCCCTCAGCACTGTGGCAGTCCTGTTTGGGGATGCCTTTTCTAATTGGCTTAGGGTTTAGGGGGGCCTATGTTGTTAGGGAGGGATAGGCGAGCCCGTACCCAAAAGCAAGTGCAACACTAAGGAATATCCTTGCTAGCATATGTTGGTATCATATGCGGACCCTTCAATATTAGCTCTTAGGGCTTCGATTTTCTGGTGTTCAGGATTCTAGGAGTCCAGGTTCATGGTACCCCTACAATTGCACACTCATAGCTCACCCTAAGCCGAAATCCATGCAACCCAAATGGTGTGACACCAGCTATGACACTGTAGCTTTGTTCCACCGAGAAACCCTCCAAATTTCCACGCACGACAACGCTGCCCGAAACACTGGGTTCAAGGCTTAGTGTTTAAAAATTAGTGTGTTGAACCCCCTGAATGGGGCATAGGTGGGGCTCGACGTAAACGCTATCCCGCGAATCCTGAACTCAGAACACTACCACCATGCGCATCGGATTACCAGTCAGCACCTTCTGATTTAGAGGTATGAGCCATCAAGCTGCAGGGAATCCGGTTCACTGGCAAACCCTAAACCATGACGCCTAAACCTTTGACCCTAAACCTCGAACCCTTAACCCGAAACCCTAAACCACAACCCCTAAATCTTGCACCCTAAACCCTGAATCCTCAACCTTCAAACCGACCCTTCAGCACCTGCATAGCCATCACAGCGCCGCTAGCTACGACGGTCTCGCGACCCTTGGACTTGAGGATTGCAGCAGCACCTGCTTCAGCGCATGGTTAAGCGTTAGGATTGAGGGTTTAGGGTTCAAGGGTTTGGGGTTCAGGGGTAAGGGTTGAGGGTATAGGGCTTGCAGGGGTAAGCAAGCGGAAAATGAAACGGGCTCTTGCGTGTAATTATATGGCAACACAGGGGTCAGGGTTTGGAGATAATTTGCAGGTTGCTAGAGGGAATGAAATTATGGGAAAAATGGAGAGTACTACCCTAAACACTAAACGTCACTAAACCATACTTCATTGCTGGAGATTATGATTCCAAACTGGGGGGCTGAGTGCTCAGGACTTGGGCTTATTAGAACGTATAGGGGTAGAGAGAGAGAAGAAGCCCTAGCCGCGGTCGCAGTCGTTGTACTTCAAGAAAACATTATTGGAAGCTCATTAAGTCCTGTTTCACTGCAACTGCCACGTTCACCTTTCCAAGTGCACTGCTCCCTGCTCATGCATCAACTCGATGTCCCGACAGCTACCCAACACCATGAAGACTCTACTATGTCCCGACCACGATCCGAACACTGAAGCCCTACTCTCTCAATCCGACACACAAATAGTCAAAGGCCCTACATCCTCAACCTTGGACTCTTCCTTAACCCTCCTCCCAGAACTACCTAACAGCCCGTGTGTTTTTAGAGTGCGTCAGAAGTCGTAGAGGTCCCACTGGCTCGGCAATATGTCGTGCAACTCCGATGATGTGATCATGCAAGATCCCTGGCGGCCCCCACACACTGAGGCCACTCATGAGCCCAGGACATGCTGAATGGAGCCAAGACCCAGAAAACCTTGTACATCTTCGAGAATTCAAAGGCCTCACAGCCCTTAGGGGCATGATTCTCAGACTTAGATCCCAAGGGTAGTCTCTAAACCCTGAGCTCCTAGACACTCGCTAGATGGAGCCACAAACGTGGGCTTCCCAAGGTTCGGGGTCTCGTTCCTAGGTCCGCATATATAGCACTGAGTAGTATACATTGAGGGTTTCCCAAAATTAGGGGTACCTTTCTAGGGATCCCTATAATACGGGCTATAATATATTGGGATCTAGATTGGGGCCCCCCTATTTAGGGAAACTACCACATTGAGATCCATATCGGGCCTGCTGCCATCACCGCACTGTCTTGCATGGCCGCCTAGGCTGGTTGACGCCGCGTATCCATGTGCGGTGGGATTAGGATGGTAAGGTAGTAGTGTTGAAGGTTCGAGGGATTTGGGGCTTCCGGCTGCAGCTGTCAACCGCAAGATCTGTGCCAAAACCTGAACCCAAACGCAGCAACGCACGGAATGATTTGAATTCGAGTCTATCAAAATCGAGCCCAAAACGGGTAGGGGCATATTTTGATACATGTGTATCTGCTATACTCATGGATATTCAGGAAGGTTCTAATGCCTGCATTCTAGTCCAGGACCTGAACTCCTTGTCCTTGCACGGTGGGGGGTGGGGGAAACGAGAGACTGAACGCAGGATTGATTATCTCATCGTAAGGCAGTTTTAACGTAGGGTTGCAGGCAAATGTATAATGTATAATGAACCTCGAATCCTGCGTCCTACGCCCGGAATACTAAATCCTAAACCCTACACCCTAAGCCCCTGAATCCTAGGTCGAAATCAATGCCAGCTCACAGAGTCTGCCGGTGTCTTCTCCTGCGCGGCTAGGGAGCCACGGGGTGAAGTGAGCTGAGATTTGCATTCCAAGTATTGGGTTTAGGGTTTAGGGTTTAGGTTGGAACTACTGAATTGTTCAGATGCCTATAAGGTGGAAAAGGATTTTGGTACAGAATGACTCTTCAGGATCGTTCCACAACATCTCCAGGCCCGAAACATCAACCTAAACCCTAAATAGCTGTTTCCATTTTCTTTTCCATTATCCCCATTAATAACCACAATATAAAATAGTAGTTTCCATTTTCTTTTCCATTATCCCCATTAATAACCCCAATATAACATAGTAGTTTCCATTTTCTTTTCCATTATCCCCTAAGCCCTAAACCCTAAACCCAATATAAAACAGTAATAATGGGGCCTGACCATGGGTCCGTGCTTTTTCGATGGTTCATGTTACGGCTTGATGGGGAGGAGGCAGGGCTGTCCTTGCAAGGCATCTGGACGTGCCTGTGACTTTGCAGCAAAGTCAGCTTTAGTTCCTGCGTGGCACTTAGGACCCCTACTAAGGGTTAACCCTTAGGTACCTAGAATAGGACTATAAGGGAATCCCAAAGGGTCAACGGTCTAAGGTCGAAGCCCAGTCCCAAGGAGATTCTCGTTGTGCTGTCATCTGGGGGCTTCCAGAACAAGGTGCCCCAGCAACGACACAAACACAGGCAGACAATAGCAAGACCTCACGGCTTCAGAGGATGCTCCTCACAGTTTTCTATGGGGGCTCTTTGGAAAAGCTCCCTGAAAATCCGATTTCACCTCCAGCAGCAACCCAATATTCTGCGCGTCCGGCCTCAAATACCTGATGCAGCAACAGTGAACAACGGGCCTCCCTCCTATCGCCTACCCTAATTTCTATTCCACTAAATCCAAAACCCAAATCTTTGATTCAGTTCAAATCCTCAACTCCCCCAAAACCCAGAACTAGAAACTTACACATGACTCCCTGAAAACCCAGTAAACCCTGAACCCTGAACCAAGCCCGCAACCTCATGCCCCCGGCCGTGGACTAGCCTGCTTCTTGGCTTTCGGCTTGTTGTTGTTGGCCTTCATCAAGTACTGGCCCTGAGAGGACGCGGCTCTGGGAAATGTAGGTAGAACTGCAGCGGCAACATATTAGAAGGACTGTTGGGCAATCATGACGGGCGGCAGCCACGCGACCTCAAATCAGGAACCTATACAAGTCATACTATAGCCAAAGGCATCTGAGGTTGAGATTGTGGCACTACCAAATAGCTCCTCTGGAATTTGTGCACTGCTAATGACGGTACCAATTGCTCAATGACCTGCAAAACCAAGTGCTGAAGAATACCACAAGGAATGCTGTCAGCAGTCCTTAACTGCGGTAACAAGGATACAGCAGCGGCAGAAGGCCAAGAGCCAATGAGCGAACAATGAAGCAAAGTTTCCTTCATGGCAATATACCCAAGATAAGACACCAGTACTTGTCCTACAGAATCCAGACCCAAGCTGGGATGGATCTCACCTGCTACGAGCGTAGCAATCCACGTCTTACTGGCCTCAAAAGTGAGCTTCACATAATCTCCCTTCTTGTGCGCTAAGTCCCTTTGTCCACGACACTTGGGGGAAAGGAAAGGACCATTAAGGCTTCCATTACACTACGTCAACTCGACGATTTCCTACACAGGCTTCTCAGCGCTTGCGAGGTCAATATAGGCACTTCAAAGAGCCACTAGCAGGCGAGTACCTTGTATGTCTATTGTTTGTATTGGTGGTAGACCCTAGCAAGATATTGTCCTTCTCATATGTGCTGCACCAAGCAAAATAGCATCTGACTCGACTGGGGCCTGCACCAAGGCAAAATATCATCTTACTCTAGATTAAGGACTATCGCATCCCGTTCATGGGGATGTCCAAAAGGAAGTACGTGTAATAAGAGCTCTCAGAATGGCGGGACGTATATTTTCCACGGACACCCCCCAAATTTGAAAATGCCACAAACATGCGTTTCATGTGTCTGAAGACAGGTATACAGGCAGCGTCCTTCAGAGTGAGAAGCAGTTCTTGTGAGGAAGTAAAGGGATTTTGCAGGAAGCTTTGGCTGAATACCGCCATCAACCATATCTCATCACGATCATGACCAACATCAATCATCATCATCCAGCTCTCTACCTTTCCAGGTGTCTGTATCATTACTACCCGTGCTGCCACTCAACTACCATAATGCATTGACAGCTGCGCCTGCCCAAGATCTTAAAGCCCATAGATAAGTATCCAACCCACACAGGAACCATGCTGGAGGGCCCAGAGTAATTCCCTCCCCATAAACTTACTCCCCCCCCTCCTAGTATATTTTCCCATGATGGTATACCATAACCCTAAACTCTAAACCCTAAACCCTAGCAGCTTTGGACTATTGAAACTCCTGGGGTGGGGAAATTCATTTGAGCTACAGTCTAAACTCCTAGTATCCCCTTTAATACTCCCTATAGTAGTCCCATATGTAATCCCCTATATAACCCCCCTTTAAGGAGTTTAGATTATGGCTCATATATGTGGGGGCTTCTGGAAATTAGGTGGCCCTTTTTTGGGTGGGCCCCTATGATTAAGATCATAAGGT
>CAJNIZ010047577.1:702-35452 GCA_905231905.1 Symbiodinium pilosum | reverse complement strand
CAGCTGCCTCATGGATCAATTGAAAACCTTCAAAGATCTTTTCAATTGTGATATAATGTCAACTTGGCAGCTGCAACCGTAGAGAGTCTGTGCTGAAGCCTAAAATGTTTGGTTTTTTCCAGTCCCTCAAAGTGGGGCCGCAGTTTCAATTAAAATTATCACAGGCAACGGGTTTGCCTAGTGCCTCCATGCTGTGTGGCCAGACAGCATCAGGGGACCCCCGCTCTTCATAAAAATTTCTCATTTCGCAAACTTTACTAGCTTTATCTACTATCTAGTTCCTTAACTCATGCCTCACTACTTTTCTGAACAGGCACTAGCAAAGAGGATAGGGCGCGGGCAAAGATCATAGGGCATGCGTCAGGGTCATGTTCGTTGACTAAGACCACCGTGCCCGAGAAGATGCACCCGCGAACATGTCGCGCGCCTGGCTAGGGAAGTCGCAGAAACGATGTCGACTTCGAGCCAATGGCGCTTCCATGACATTTGCAGGAAGCGGAAACAATTTGATACAGAGATAGAAATGCGTTGCTCATCCAGGAGCGAACATCTAATCCATTACACAGACTCCGTGCCGCCAGCGGGGCTAGATCCTGCCGGTGACTCTTTCCATGCCAATTGGAACAACGATTGTTCCTTAGAGATTGCCAGTAGTCTGAATTGTTGTGTCTTTGTGTGTTCTTTTGCTGGAGTTTTGGAATTATGTCTGCAACATTTGAAAAGTCTTCGAGGCTTCTCTCTGACTCCGTTTCCTGGGACGGCACCGTGCTGCGGTCGCAACAGTGGAAGGTAGTTGGCCTTGCCGAAATTATTATTTCTTTGCCACAAGGTGTTACAACCACCTAGAATCTCCCCGGAAATTCTAATAGTTTCCCTGAGTCTACTCTGAGAGACAATGCACTAACCAGAAGAAAGACTGGTTCACGGTGAAAGATGACAACCCTAGAACAGAACAAGCCTCTTGAAGAAGCTGCTGTTGCCGAGGAAGCTTCTTCAACTTGATTGTCTTCGTCTTTCTGTTCTAGTGCGTACCTTTTGCTTGCGCGCGCTCGAATGCTTCTGTTACGGCCTAGAGGGTCCTCCGGATCTGTGCCAGCGAGGAGCAAGAGTGCTGTTTTCACCATGGAAGCTACTTCTCGAAAAAGTCCCGTCTGGAGCCAAAATCTTGCCCATAAAGCTGTTCACGTCTGAAATCAAGCAAATAAGTGCAAATCCGCACACGCAAGATGCTAGACACGTGCACACAATTGAAATAAAAAGAATTGGAGAAACATTCTTGTCTTACCATTCAAAGTCAAAGACCGCGCGTCTGCTAACTTGGTGGAAGTGTGACGAAAAAATCTTTCTATTTTGAATGATTGCAAAATGCCGCACATTTTGCATCTCCGGTTTGTCTTTTTAACCGTTTAAAATGCCGCGCACACATTCCGGTCCATTTTTCCGGTGTCTCTTACCGCTTTAAATGATGCGCTCGCCAGCGCGCTTCCGCTCGAGACGTTCTTGAAAATTTTTTTGATTCATCTTATCAAGTGTGATTTTCAGAAGAGTATGTTCTGGTGTGCTTGATAAGGTTAAAAACGGATTTGTTGTTAAAATTTAGATCGTTTAAGAAATGGATTCTATCAATTCTATGACAGACTGATCCGCTCAGATCGTTCTCTTATGATCAAAAATCACGCTTCCGCGCGGCGAGCGTCTTGAAAATTTAAGAAAATCGCGCTTCCGCGACTTCTGTCAAAAGTCGCGCCTCCCTGCGGAGCATCCTGAAAATTTGAAACAACATCGCGCTTCCGCGCGAGGTTTCTGAATTTCTTTTGACAAAAAGCGCGCTCCCGTGCGGAGCGTCATGAAAATTTAGATGATGCATACACACATTTTTCCGCACATGCATAGATACACACACACATATGCATGCAAACATACAAACAGACACGGATCGATGCATATATGCATGCGCACATGCATACATACACGCCCACAGATACCGCGCGTACGGTAGGCTGGCAGTTGCTCATGGATGCACCACCTCATGACAGAGATCTGATGGATGCATTGGAACCAGACTTTGGGGCTTTCTGGAGGCGCGTGGCCTCATACAGTGAGTTTTCAGCCATGACTGCTGCGGTAACTAGGAGACTAGTCACTTGCGATGGTTTCAACTTTGGACGGAGCACAGTGAACGGGCTAATCTGCCCACGTTGGTGGACGGCCTTGGTCTTGATCACGTGATTGTGACGCGCTGGGTCGATGGCGGTCTGAGGGGAGTGCCGTGTACCTTCAAGTCCGAGTTGGAAGCAACGTCTCCAAGGTGCGGTGGATGATCATGATGTTTGGAAAGCTGTGTATGAATGGCTACGGGCCAGACGTAGTCAAAACAAACAGTCTGCGGAGCAGATTGTCAGCGATTTCAGGGCAGCTCCTCTAGACGCATGGCAGATTCAGAATCCTGTTAGCTTGAGTTCGAATGGTGAGCAGAGTGACGACGGACTAAGTGATGGCTCGGAGTTCGAGGCTCCCACTGCTACGAACAGAGACTTGGCTTGTTCAATCCTCGCAAATGACCTATCATGAGGATAGCTTGCTCAGATTGTCAATGCCACAGTCGAGTCTATTGCTTTGCACGAGTGATATTTCTGATTGTGGGACAAGAAGAGGAGAAAGAGGGAAAGGGATGACTCTGCAAGATCCACGAAAGAACGTACAGAATATCTAGGTACAAAGACATGCAGCGCTTGGCCGTCAAACGCCACTCCACCGTCTGCATCGAGTCAGTGCTTCGGACATCCTTCCGCCTGATTGAATCCAAAGCATATCGGTTTGCTAGTTCTGGTGGCTACATAGCCGCCCTTTCCGCACCAGCGGCTTTGGAGAAGGCTGTCCGGTAGAGCTCGAAGGAACTTCCACTCTGAAACTGCGTGTTGTTTTTGGCAAACAAGGACGATGGTCTTGAAAAGTGACATTCTTTTGTCACTAGATCACGTACATGCAATGATAATAACAGCTCAGAAGCGAAACCACTTGCGATACTTAGACTCAAGCAGAAAGTTTCAGAAACAAAATTGCTGTAGTTTAAATCCATCATGTTTGACTTTTAGTCGAGCTTGTTGGCGTAACAACGGAGCTCACGTCAGATACGATGATTGCAGATCCTTTTCGTTGGGGGAAACGACGGAAGGCTTGGCTTTGAAACGTTCCGGCCGACTTGTCTTTGGATGTGGCAGAGGCCACACTGGAGCTCCACACTTCGTTCGTGCTCATGGAACAGCTTGAAGACGAACAGCGACCGTCACCCATGACGAGTTCTGCGTTTCGCGACCACGACCCCCTCCAATCCCTCTGACTATTACACTTTTGAGACGCGAAGACGCGAGACGAGGTCATCAGGTGGGCCAACATTGTAGCGCCTCTTATTATGACCTGCAAATCCCCGACCCCGCTGCTCATTAAATTGACCCTGAAGGGAGAGGGCTGGGTAGTCAAGGACAATTGAAGACCCTCTAAGCGCAAAGACAGCAGCGTACTTGCCTTGTAATTGGTCACGCGAGTGTAGGGTGACCGCGCCGCTGAGAGCGTCGGCAAGACGCAGGTAGGTGCCTTATGCATTTTCCAACAGCAGGTAATGCTTACGGTTATTGTGATACAGTATTACCGCAGCAATGATATACTTGCTCCCAAGATGGTAGTGGGATCTAAGGTTTTGATGGAGAGGGGCGGCGCATTCAGGGGCCGGCGTAGAAGATGTGTCAGGTATCTCGGCTACAATGATATCAGGCAGTTCATAAACGGGAGAATGACCAATGGCCTTGGGGCAATCGCATCTTGTGAGCTGATCCACATGGTGGAATATGGATATCACGACAACGTTGGCAAGCTCACGGAAGATCATGAAGGGAGTCTGCGCTTCGCTGATCACCAAGGGGAAAATGCCAAAGCTTCTCATCACTCTTTGTTTTTTGCAATCACACTCCCAGCTCCACTTGACAAGATATGGGGCTGGGAGCGTTTTACCGATAGTGCTGCAAGTTTCTTGGAAGGATATGAGGTGTTGCACGGTGCCGGTGAGTTCCGTGAGGACGTAGTCCATGGCTGACGTCATAAGCAAGAAGTACATCAAGGGAAAAGCCTGTGGCAGCAGAGAGAAGAGCAATCTGGCGTGGATTTCCCGGATAGCTTCTTGCAACTTGGTTAGATATAGGGGCAAAGGACCGAGTTCTGTACACCGCCCACACGGCGCAGTAAAAGGCTTTAAGGATCGTTAGAGTTAGAGCCTTCAGGGAGGTTAATCCAGGTTTAGGTGTATGGGAGAGTGATGCGCCGCTTCTATCTGTGGGGAGCACAAATTGCCAGGGTTGGCAACACAGGGCTCCACTTTTTCTGCTGTTGAGCAAGAAACGCTGGGGGGTTAGCTATAGGCTGACAATTTATACGAGTGATGGCAGCTGTTGATAATTTTGTAATTAGCTCATCAGGGGGAGCAGGGTTTGGTTGAGCCTGATCTTTAAGTGGCCCCGCCCGAGTCTTTAACAGACCCCCCAGCATTATCGATTGCTTGTGGTTGGCCGCCCTTCTGTTTGCCATGTTCAGAGTTTGGGATATGGAGGCTTGAAGGGGCTGCGGTAGTCTTAACTGACGCAGGGGGTGACTTATCAGACTTTGGGGGGGTAATTTGGAGCCTACAGGTGGGAGGGGCGCTGGCCATCCGGGGTTTGGGGCACGGTCGGCTTTGGAGCGTTCGTTGCCTTGGCTGTAACTATGTGAGGACAAGAGACGAGAATTTGCGTTCGCCCTTGACAGGCAAAAAGCTTCCCTGCGGCCAAGGCCAGCATTTGGCTGCGGTCTTGTCCAATAACGGGCTGGTCAGGCTTCGCAGTTACGGGGTGTTTTCCTTTAGAAGCAGGTGTTGTAGCTGACTGATAAGCACTTCCAACAACATATGCTGGTGGAATGAGCTTTCCAGCTTGTATGGTAGCCTCAGAAGCAGCGGCTAGGGTAGGTACTGCAGGGAAAAGGGGAGGGTCAACACCAGGTTCTTGTTCTTCTGGGGTTTGTCTGACCTTGAAAGCTTCACATGTTCACGTGCATGAAATACATGGGGAATGCAAAGTCAAATCACGCAAGCTTCCCCTTTTTCGTTTTTATATTTCCATAGCCCAGATATCCACAAGGGAAACGCTCACTACGTTCGCTGCTCGCAGCATAAGAAGGGTATATCAACTAGTTGACGCTTCCCTTATTCCCAAATATCAAAACCACGCAGTTGGTATCACCATCATGTCATACAAATATTTCCATAATCTAGGGGTAGATCCGATTGATTAGCAAACATCATGTGCACGGCATGCGCTGCAGTGACCAACTGTCACATTTGATGTCCCCGCCAGCACTGCAGCCCTCCCGACACAAGGTTGCCTCCACGGCTACACGAGGTCAGAATGCGCCCGCTTATCTCCCCAGGGTGGGGGGGTGGGAACAAAAAATTGCTCACTTCGCTGACCTTGGTTTTTCAATGGCCACATGTTTCCCATGAATCAAGACCAATGCGATCAAGCATGACTGACATGGACATGTATGACATGGCCTGTGAAACCACACTGCGCTTTTGTTGTTTGAGTCAACGCAAAACAACAAATTTTGAATTTGGGAATAACATGAAAATACTTTTGAACCAGATCACGTTGTTGGGCATGGCTCAAACCTCTCGTCTCAGATGACGAGACAAGCCTTGTCAGACAACGCTTGCTGCCATGGCTTTTTTGACATAGTTAAGCAACTGAGCTGTTCCGGTCCCAAGTCCGGAGGACGATATCAACAGTATTTTATTTCGTCAGAGGTGAGGGCTTCGAGTTTGCGCAGCTCGGGGGGAATCCGACATTTCCTAAAGAGATGACGGGTGAAACAGCCAGTCCGACGCGAACTCAAACCATTAACGGGGCACAGGTCAAGAAGAAAGCCTACGCAAGAGCTATTCGACAAGCTGAGACACAAGGGTTTGCTTTTTACAGGGGACAGCAGCTGACTATGCGAGGACCAGTAGCAGCGCGATCGTCTCCACGAACATCTGCGAGGAATGCCAGAACGCCAGACGCCAATCCTCAGGACTGGACACGTTGAGCTGGAACTGCGGCGGGCTCTCCACCACCTGGGCAGAGATCCTCCCTGTTCTCTCTCAGGAGAAGTACTCCCCGGTACGACTGTGTTTTAGTAGAGACGCAGCGGAAAGATCAAAATATCCCAATTTCAATCTCACGAACAAAGAGTCTTGAGCTCCTACAGAAGCTGGGAACGGTTCTCCGCTGCCTTCACGAAACACCCTGGTAATAGCCGGAGACATGAACACTTCCCTTCGCCAAGGGAGCCAGCAAGCAGGCATGCACGCACCCAACATTCCCGGTAGCCGCATGGAGGCAAGGAAGGAAACACCTCCCAATAAGGAGCAAGATACCCTATCAGCGCCAGCAACTGAGGCCAACACCGCAGCCAAAGTTCAAAGTCAAGGACATGGGCGCTGCAGCGCGACAGGATATGAAGGCCAGCCCATATGCTTCTACTAATCGGGGATTGCGGAAGTTGACCTGCATGTTCTCAGCTTTATCTCTCAAGCAAGAGAGAAAGAACATTTTATCCTGCCCACCCAACCCGTGGGTCTGGCTCTAGAAAACGTGCAAGCAAGCCGACGTGTTTTCGCTCCTTTTTCATTGCTGCATCAAACTTGAGGTTTATACTTCGCCTTTCCACATCAAGAGAAACTCTCAGCTGAGAAAGCAACATTATTTTCTGTTAATCGATTGCTGCGCAACAAATAATCCTGGTCATCCCTGCCCCAAACACGACCGAGCACATGCCGCCCAACTGCCCCCGCTACCGTGACAGGCAACCCTTCCAACTTCGGCCAACATATGCGGCAGCCGCGCCTCTACCTGTGCCGGCCAGATTGGCCCTGATTCCCGGCTCCAACCCACACCCAACTTCTTTGTCATTGCGGTGGATGACGAAAGCAGAAACGCCATGCTCTCTATGCGGGGCCGGGTTGCTCTCCGTCACTGCAATGGGGACTTCGAGAAAGCCTGGGGGACTCCAGCCTGATGACCTTTTGGACAAATTTCATGAAAACAACGAAAAGGAAAGAATCTGTGCGCGCGGTGTTCGTGTAACCATAGGGCTAACTGCAATGCAGGTTTGCTAACAGGCAAATGCTTCATCGGAGACCACCATCTGATTTTTGTGCAAAGATGTTTTCAAGTTTGGTTCCAGAAGGATTTGGCGCGAATTGTTCAGGGACCGGAAACCATTGTTACCTTTTTCTCTGGCAATGAGCCAGCAAACCCGTCTCTGACCCAAGCTTATACGATGGTTTTGGCTGCATCCCTGCGGTCAGCCTCAAACGGCACCCGATGTGTCTCCCACGGTTTTGCATTGTCTTGTCAAGAAAAGCAACAGAGCTGATGTTGCTTGCTTCCTTGATCTCCCAGGTTACGCACGGAAATCCAACATTGCGCTAGGCAGGTACAGCAAGTAGGCTGGATGCTTGGCTCTTCATCAATGACCTTGTTATTGTGTCCACTTGTCATTACTTGGACGTGTTGAGCCTCAGCCCCAATTGAAACCTCACAAAAGCCGTTGTCATGCCGTGGGAGTTGAAATTCAGAAAAAT
The DNA here is from genome assembly GCA_905231905.1 of Symbiodinium pilosum. Classification (NCBI taxonomy): domain Eukaryota; class Dinophyceae; order Suessiales; family Symbiodiniaceae; genus Symbiodinium; species Symbiodinium pilosum. The sequence goes on along the minus strand of CAJNIZ010047577.1, from coordinate 27,801 downwards.
TCAACACGTCGTGTTCACTTGCTACCAGTTTTTAGGATTGTTGTCATAGTCTTGTTTATGATAATGAGGTTTGCGTTAATGAAGGTACCAAAAATCTGCAATGCGTCCCAAGTTTTAATACCAGCAAGAAGGTTTGCTGAATGGGCCATGGTGTGTTCATTTATTGGTAAAACGCAACACGCCTGCAACCTGCAGGTCAGTGGTAAAACTCGCATAGACCACATTTCGCCGTCAAATGCTGACGCACCTTCCGACCCAAATATGGCTCAAAGTTTGGGGTACTTGGCCAAGTTGCGTTATTTCAGCAATGTTCACCTTTGCAAGAATTCATGAAGGTTACCAATAGTTGACGTTGTGCGCAAAAATGGGCCATGCAGAGCTTGCACTCGTTCCACCAAAACTGGAGCCCAGAGAGAGACATGCCGCCATGTTTTCTTGTGTTTTGAGGTTTGCAGTGCATGGGGTCGCCGTGGTCGACGCTACAGTCGAAGCATGGTGGCCGTCATGTCTAACATTTGAAAGTAGTTGAGCAGTCCTGAGATTTTGGTTGTTGGAACGGGGCTTTTTGGAAGCTTTCCGCGAAACTTGGTAAACGTTCTGATGCAGACACGGGTTGTGAGCTTCAGAGGTATGGGAACATGAAAAGGGCGCTATGAATCTCTGTTGTTTTTGCCCATGCACTGTGACGATGACGCTAGCGCACCGGCTTGCAGCAATGGCATACCAGCACTTTTGATAGTGTTCAATTTTCTGAGTCGAGGCAAAGTGTTTGTTGTGTTGTCACCATGGGTACGGTGTGTATGAAAAAAACGTATTAGATGTGTGATGTGCAAAGTTTTAACATGATTTCCGTTTCATTGATTGATGTCGTTTTCTTTGTTGCTCTTGTCGTTGTTGCTCTGAGTTGACGCAGTGAAAGCCATGGCAACACTCGCTAGTGGACGAGGACCCAATGTATTGAGGTTCCAGTCCTGCACCGATGAATGCTTCTAGTGGCAAATGCCTTTTGTCAATGTAGTGGTAATTTTTTTTGCCAGTCCTGTGCAAAACAGTGATGTTCCAGGGCATCAGCACGACTTCGGTGCAGTGACAATGCTGGCGACGGTGATCGGCCGGAAGTTGGGCAGGTCAAGGGTTTATTGGGTTCGCGACTTGCTGTAAGCCGGGGTAGTTGCCGTGCTGAGCAGAAATCGAAAGGTTGCCCATTTTTTCCAATTCTTGCAGATCATCGTGAGCGCCAAAGGCAACCAGACTCTGTTGCACAATTTCTGGGCGTGCCTTCAGATGCGACGAGATGACGCTGCGCTACAGCAACCGGAAGTTTTGGCCCATCCACTGAGGGGTTGTTTGTGAGGATGTTTGGTCAGGCAAAGTTATGGACTCCTAGGTGATTTGCACTTTTCGGAAGACCACAAAAAAGCCCATTCTTTTCAGATGCATCAGGTCCAAGCTTGACAAGGCAACTAGAAGGCATTCAGTGGGATGCAAAAGAAAGCTGCTTTTCATGCCGGCTCAATGCTCCGATCTGTTTAGGCCAACTTCAACTGTTAAGTCAACATCGGTTGCTATGACGGGACTGGTGCGGCCCGCCAGGCTTTGCCACACAGCGGTGCCGTTGACCAAGCATAGGGCATGCCAACACCATTTAGCCCTGCTCAGGCATCCCTCTGTGCTACGTAGGACACACGCGCAACACCAGCTCCATATACTTCAATTGGTGCAGCTTGCCAAAGTTGGTTGGATGGCCTTCAAGTTTCGCCGACCCCCAAAATTTTATACAGCTGCGGGCTTGCGGTCCCGGCATTGCTTAAAATACACTGAAGTGCCCAGGCTATGAGTTTGGGTACTCCCGGAGCAGATTGTTGCAAGTCTTTACGAGGTGCTCATGTGAGGAATTGTTTCGTTTTTTTGTCCTGGAGGTACAGATGCGTATGAAAGCGCGCTGCATCCGTAGTTCGCTTTACCGGTTCCTCCAAGGACCTTTCAAAATCAGATTCTTCAGTGGTGTTTCCGGGCCCTTAAGCACAGAGCGGTGACCAGTAGCTTCCATGGCTGCTTCACCTGACGCATGTAGATGGCGGTCCTCCCACCTTCCAAGCATTCGATGCGATTCCTAAGCCCTTTTGCGGATTTTGAAAACCCAGAGGCAGAGAAGCACAATTTTTATTAGGCCGTGAGGTGACATTAAGGCTGATGTTGCGTAGGGTGCTTGTAAACAACTGCAGACCATGACTTTGACCAAAGGTGTTCTCAGAGATGCCTTTAGCTGGAGAGCTTCAGTTTTGGTCCATGGGAGATGGGCGACGGTGGCCCAGGCACCGGATCAAGAGTGTAATGTTGCTTTGCTTCAAGCAATCGTGGATCCCCGACGTATATATATGGAATACTACAAGGTGTACTTCACGATACTTCATGCTAGAGGGAGGGGTGCTTAGTGCTTAGTATTCGTGTTTACTTGAGGCGGCATCTGGTCAGGGCCTTAGCTGTGCGAACATCTTCTTTCAGGATGCATAAGGTTCAAAGGCTTGCACAGCTGACTCCTTCTTTCAACCCCCAGCATGCAGATTCCGGCAGCTTTTGCAAGCTCGAGGCTTTCCATTGCTCATGCTTCCAGTTCTTTGGTCAGTGACTTGCTGCCTAACAAGACAAGACTTCTTGCTCCATTGACCTAGAGCTCTGCTTGATGTTGTGTCTGTGACGAGAAGGCTCGGATCTGCTTAGGTTCAAGCTTCTGAAGTTGTTTCCAGCGCATGACAAGTGAGCATGAAAGGTTGCCGCTGACTTCTGGCATGCCAAGTGGTTTCGTGTTCCAAGGTTTTCTCCCTCATCCTCCTTAAGGCTTGTTTCAAAACCTGCCACGACCTTGTCGGCTGGGCTATGGGCACAGGAGATGAAGGTGATAAATCTCAAAAGACTCAGTAGCAATGGAGAGCTAAGCGCTGAAATGCTGTGGTTGGGTTTCATGCTGTGAAGGCTTGACTTGGCGCAGTCTTGCCAGCAACATCTCACATACGCCTCTAACTTGGACAACTTGTCACCCAAAGTCATGGCACCGGCCTCCCGCATATATTCCCCTGAACCCCCAATAACCCGAGACCGCCTAGACCTTTAACCCTGAATCCCATGGCACACCACAAGGAGTGTCGAATGGATGCTCACCCTAATCCCTAGTCCCTAAACCCTAAAGCCCAATCCCTAATGCTGATACCATCCCTCGCATGCCTCTCTTGAAGCAAAGGGAGTCGAAGCAGATGCATGAATGTTGCATGCACACAGAGAGTTGTGAAAAATTAGGTAACCCCTTTTGGTTAGTCCCTGTAATAAAGGTTGTAGTATCTTGGGGTCTATATTGGGGCTCCCCATTTACGGCGGCCTTCACATGTGCATCTGACCTTTCGGCAGAGGCAGCCACCGGAAGGCAGCTCAGTCTCTGACACCAGGGTTTATTTTGAGTCCCCCATCTTTGGAAACTGCCAGGTCCTGCATGTTGTAGAGGCTGCTTCACATGTGTGCCGATGCAGTAACGATTGCAACGCCTACCTGGCAAAGTGGGGTAGAGTTTGGGCAGCAGCGAGGAGAGATGCCTCTGGATGACTTGCACAAAATCCCTAACAGACAAAAGCTCCAACGCTTGCCCGTCCATTTTGGCTTGAGAGGCAGTCTTTGTGGCTTGCCTTGGCCCTTGCTAGTGCTTCAGGCATTCAGCTGATTGTTCTGACTTGAGGAAAAGGGGATCTTTGGAGACAAGCCATGATTCAAAGGGCTTGGGTTTTGGATTGAGGTGTACGTGGCGCCGCCCTCTCTGTACAGTCGTAGTTCTGGTTCCAAACGGTTTTCAGTTCTCTGCGGGGGCTGCCCCTAGCGCCCGTCCATCCGTCAGTCTTAGCCGAGTGGCAGAAGAAAAGAACGAGCCATCTCAAGAGCTTTGGGTTTCTCCTGGGTAGTCATGAAATACTTATTGCATGCTCATGGACGAAGCTACAAAATGGCGGTGAAATGCGGTGAACTTCTTTTGAAAGCCACGGCTACCGCCACAATTGCAGAGGGAAAGTTGAGATGAGAGGTTTTCCTCGCGCAGCTCCCAAGTGGCCACGCGGAAGGTCCCAGACAGATGCCATACTGTGCAGTGGTTGCAACGCAACAGAGTGCTTTTCAAATCGAAAGATGGTAACCACATAGGGAAGGAATAGTCACTAACTAGATACAGGGTAGTGCAGGGGACGACAGTTCACGCGAGTAACTCCCGGAGGTAGCCCACAAAGCGGCAGACTAGTAAAAGCGAGGCCTTGCACAGGTAACAGGATTTGATTCTGAGAGCCCATATTGGGTTTATATTGGGGTTATATAGGGATAATGGAAAAGAAAATGGAAACTACAGGGATTACAGGGGTTATATAGGGGTTATAGGATTTGATTCTGAGAGCCCAGGAGCGACTTTTGATAATCTCCGCCTCATGAGCAAGCCTGCCGGCGGCTGTGGTTTATGACAAGCTCAGCAAACTCCGTTGGTCGATGGGAGAACCCCAACACCAATACTCCTTAAAGTTAGGAAGGTCAGAGGAAGTGCCACTTGCCATGCCAACTTGCTGAAATTCTGTTTTTTGATAGGGGAAACCCGACACCGATACTCCCTCATCTGCGGCCTTGTTTGGGAACAAGAGTTTTGGCGTGGGCTGGCATGCCGGGGTTTCCCCATCCGCAGATGGTCGCCATGAGAGCTACCTGCATTTTTCTGCCAACTTCTCTGCACGTGTAGACTCAAAACAAGGATCAGAAGGCACAGTGACCGCTGTGAGGTGATGTTAGGCCTGAAGTCCTCAGCCCTCAAACCCTGCCCTAGTGGCTGTTGCTCTTGCCCGTGAAGGCCCGGTTTGGTAAGCTTGCATGCCAAGTGCGCCGAACTCGACGTTTCCTCGAGTCACACATGCCCCTCTCCCAGCACCACCACCTCCACCTCCCGACCTTCACGCCCAACACCAGGCTTGATGAGGACCACACTATACTGGCGCCGCTGATATGTCATCTGAATATGGAAGGTGATCTGCAGTGCAGTTCCCAGTGCAGGACAGGAGAACGCAACACCCTGGACGCAAATCGGACTGGCTCATAGCAGGTCTGAGGCTCCTAAACGCTCAGCCAGGCAACTCGGCAGCACATTGCCTGAAGCTCTGTGAGTTTCACTGAAACTGTCATCAGCCTTTTGTGTCCTCCATTGCATTCTGGGACGTTGCATTTCGGAGTTTTGCAAACAGACCCTAATGGGGTAAGCTTTGCAAGTGGTGATGCGGACTGATCCAAAAAGTTGAATGAGATGTCTGCCAGCAAGACATGGGCCAGAAAACCGGTTCGGGTCCAAGTTTAGGTCTGTAGGGAGAAATTTTAGGCACCCTTTGTTGGCCACGCCCGCTGTTTGCCCTAAGTGTCAAAGGCTTCCGTTGAGGTGGTGTCAATCCCACCTGCTGTCTGTTTGATCTGCGTGGCTTGTCAAGCATTTGTAGGCCTAGAGGCATATGCCAATTTCAGGCTCTTTGTATATCTCTTCATATTCTGGGCGATACTTGTGGCGCGCCCCCACATTGTTCATGCAGTTCGTAGCCGCATGTCTCCGCATAGCTGCTTTGCGGGTGCTGGAGTCGATGCATGTCTCTGGTGTGTGAATTATTCCCGTTTGCCCAGTGGCATGTTGCGTTTCCCGGGACTACTTGTGCCTTGCGATGAAAAATCCTGTCTCTTGAAAGCTCCCACATCCAGATGGAGTTCTCAGTCCACTGGTTGAACCTTAAAGCCAAGAACATGTTTTCGAGCAAACCGTCTTCTTGTATGGAACGGTCTGAGGTGCCCTCGCCATGAGGGCTCAGCTTCTCGATGATCAGCTGATTGTGTTTGGGTTGGAGGAAATCACATGGGAGTTTCCCAAAAAGGAGTGCCTCCGTATGTACCCCTCAAAAACCATAATTTGTTCTGCAGGACACTCAGAAAGGGACGGCCCAATTTTGTGAAAATTTCCATATGTGCTTCAAAGTGTGAAAGCCACCTACACAGAAAAGCCAACCATTGCCCCTTGCTTTTTGCTAATTCGATCCGGCACTGCAGTTAAGCACGGCACACCCAGGCCGAAAGTTGTAGTTTCCTGGGGGGCTTCTCCAAATGGAATGAGCAGATAGAGATTTTGCGGGCTCCTCTTCAGGAATGCTGCCTGAAGAAGGGCTCTGGACAAGAGACCAGATTTCCTCGCAACCTTGCGCGCTTGAGTTGTGGATAAGAGACCAGGGATGTTTCTGGAATTTCCTGGATGTCCAGTTGGTTGGTTGAGGCGGAGCTCTTCCAGTGTTTCTCAGGGTCTTCGCGCAAGTGACGGTCCTACCTTGCACTTTCTCATGGATCAACTTGGTGGAGCCACGGCACCAAGCTTCTGTGGGTTGATGTGGGCCAGATTTCTGCGGAGCTCTGTATGGACACGGCTTGAAGCAGAGGTGGTCTGTGAGGAGCCGTCACCTCAGCAAGTGGCTTATAGATTCTTTCTGAACCCGCCGCATGGTGGGGAGGAGATCAAACTTGCCCTGCTGGTGGCTTCATGCGGTTGGAGAGATTCCGTACAGGCTGTAGCAGTGCAGAGCCAGGGAGCATGCTTATCGTGTATGTGCCCAGGAGTGTGCCTGTGTTTCAGTCACAGCCATGTTGATGAAGAGTTGCATTGTGGTGCCTCAGCAGCGAAGCCTATGACAATTGGAGGGAGCAGCAGCGGCCCACAGAAGACCGTCCGAAACCCCCCATGTATTTCATAATGCCAGGAAGGCTCCAACATCAACTCTGAGAGCAGGCTCAGCCGTGAGGTGTGGCATCCTCAAAAGTTTGTTCTGAGAGTCTCAAACTTTGGCATGCAGTGTGTGGTCAATGATGGTGAAATCGCGGTTTCAAGTCGTCGTAGTTCAGAGATGGAAGGTTTGTGAGTGCGAGGCCCACGTCTCTTTGTCCTTTTTGGCTAGCAGCTGGCATAGGCGGCTATCACGATTTGTTTAGCAGGTGCCATGCCCCCAACAGCAACCAGATACATTCCCTAAGCCCTGAAACCTAAAGCCCGAAGCCTCTACAGTGTCAAGTGGTAAGCACGCGAAGCCTTCGGTGTTTCTTTGATGGTACTGCCGTGGTGGCTTCCTGTCCTGCTTGGCTATTTCGAAACGGGGCCTTGGGTACATGTCCACCGACAAACAAGGATTAAGGTTAAAGCTCTAAGCACCTGCACCATGGATCATCATGCTAAGGCATCTTCATCTTGTTACTTTGAAGCCCTGCAGTCATGTATCATGGATTTGATCCTTGTCTTTGGTCAATCGCGGCCACGGTCGTGAATCCACTGTCTTCCCAACACACGTATGTAGAAGGTCTGGAAAGCTGCTATCGCTATCAAGGGGCCTTTGGGGAACTTGCTTGCCGTAACTCTGCCTATCTGGCTGCCAGGGCCATGGCAAAGGCTCGGAGGGCATTGAGGCCCTGTTTGGGGTTTTCGGCTATGCGCACGTGCATGGCTGAGTGCTATCTGCCATGGCCTTATGCCACCCGGCCTGAAGCCCAAACCCTAAATCTTGCGGGCATACCTGACCTCTGATGTTACTTAGACTTTTCAGCCTCTTCTTTGCTACTCGCAGTTCCTGGACGAGGGCTGTACTCACAAGGTCCGGGCCCAGGATGTGATGTGTGACAGGGGTTGGCTCGGTTGGGGCATTGGCAGGTGGATCCTAAAAAGAGTTCAAATCGTTGGCGTGCTTCAGTCATGCCCGCGGCGCTACCCTCCAGGTAGTTGCGCCTGCCAGCATCTCAGCGCACGTCAGCAATGGGCTACGGAGAGTGTTGCATTTGTTTTGCAACAGGACTCACGCTGACTGGGCATGCTTACATCATGGGAAGAGCAGTCAGGTTCAGAGCAGGGTGCTAAGACTGTTGGGGCTCTATAGAGACACCGTGCTTCCAGTTTCATTGTGCACCAGGTGTTAAAGCCTGGAGGTGTGATCCAAAAAAGAAAGTTTTGTGATTTTCTCAGTGCTCGGGTTTTTTTCAGAAGGACAGTATGGTGCCCCACAAGGGTCGCTTTTGAAAGGACACTAGTCTTTGTGAAGCCCCTTGTAGGGTTTCATGCTAGTTTGACGGAGAAGAACCGGCTGACAACACAAGTGTGCGTCAAAGTTTCCCAACACGAGGTGCACCAAAAGTTATGCCAACTGGATTCCGTGCGCACAGATTCTGACAAGATACGTAAGAAATCTGACAAGGGCCCATTGGCTTTACATGTAACTTTCCAGCCCTTACGGAACCTTAATCCCTAAACCCTGAGCCCTTACATCCTAAACCCTAAGCCCTAAGCCCCGAACCCTTATGGTATCCTATCATGGACTTCGAGGGGGTGCTTGATATCAGGTCCCGCCCTGAGCTTGGCCCTGGCAGGTAGCCAGGCTGCCATTACCTTGCCCCTTGATACAGCATGTGCAAGCCAAGGTATTCCACCCTTAACCCTAAAACCCAAGCCCTAAACCCCCAAATCTCTAAGTCCCTGAGCTCTAAACCCAAGATCCAGCATCCCTAAACCTTAAACCCGACCCCATGCTGCATGCAGGAAGGCTGCATGTTTGCCGAAACGGGGTTTATTTGGCTTGGATGCTAGAATTCGGCCACAAGATAATTTCTCTATTCATCAAGACTTTTTCTTCATGATTCAAAACCAGGGCGGCAAGGCCAGCAACAGCGGCAGGAGGACACAGCCATTCCCGCGGCTCCTGTAACCGGGATCCTGGCCCCAGCTGTTTAGCGCACTGACGGAACTGTTGGGAGTGGAGCTCTAGGTATACTGTAGTTTCAACATGAAGGAGTTCAGAATATCTTCGCAGCATCCCAGGTATTCTACTTACTTGAGCAGAACGAAAGATTTGCAACTGAAGCATGTGCTGTGGGCGAGCGTCTGTCCAGCATGACGTGCTGCAGTGTCCGTCGGGCATCGCATTTTGAAAAACTGCCAGGTCTGGATTCTGAGGTGCAGAAACCTGCTTGTCGGAGACAAGGCGCAATGATGGGATGCAAGACAGCAGCAGCTATCAAGGTTTGTATGAAGGTCTTGCCAACTTGGGTCTCCCACAAGCCTGTCCTTGCCTGCACGAGCCAGCGCAAGTCAGCTCAAGCAGCTTTGGGCACCAGCTGGAATAAAGAAGAATATTGGAGGATGGCCGCTGGTCCGGTTGGCTGTGGCTGCTTGTGGTTCAGGTTTGCCGGAAAAATCATTTTGTCAGGCTTCACTACAATTGGACAAGATTCTGCAGCTCACCAGTTGACCGCGCATGCTGCGTTCTTCATTTTCTGCAATGGATGATTTTGCGAACGGCGCTGGAAGATAGCAGTTTTTGAGGTGAAGGGCCCAGAAGGGCAGCCGCCATAAGGATTTCTTTGCCAGGACTCACTCAAGAGGTCTCTGCTGGTCTTTCGGACCTATCGGCTTGGCATCGGGCTGTTGTTTGGACGACTCCGTGTGCCAAGGTTTGTGGGTTAGGTCCCGTGGCGAACCAATCTGCAGGATACTTGCTCATGGTCTCTCTTGAGTGCTGTCCGAAGGAGTTCCCTAAGCAAGCCCTTAGATCCCCAAATCCCCAAATCAAATGCCAGCATGACTTCCAAGAGCCTTCGTTGCTTCACATGTGTTTGTTGCCGCACGCATTGGTCAGTTGCAACTTCTAAGTTGCTGTGGTGGTCCGCTTTTTCCAGCACCGGTCTGGTCTCCAATGCCCGGCATCCTCCATCAAGTTTCGGTATGCCAGCCATTCTGAATTCTGGAGTTTCTGTTCTCGCCAAGAGGTTTTGAGGCCTCGCATGGGAGCTTACGGTGAGGCCATGCAGAAGCCATGGCCGGCGGATGTCTCTGAAGAGCCTGGTTCTTAGCACGCGTGCTGCGAAGTCATGGGATCCGAGTTTGGCAGCCTTGAACCATCAGAATTACACAAGGGGCGCTAGAGGGATCCATTCCACCATTCCTCACTAAAACGCAGTTACAACATCCTGTCCTCAACTTTCAGCGAGTTGCCGAACGTTTTCCTGTTCGCTGTGCTTTCGAGAAGCTGATTTTACTGCTGGGCAGAGCTGACAGCCTGCCGTGCTTTTGCGCATGCAAGAAATGGTAGTTTCCCAAACTAGGGGTACCCCACTATAGACCCCAATATACTATAATCCTTTTTATAGGGACCCCCAAAAAGGGTACCCTAATTCTAGGAAACTCCCAAATGTTGTCCCCCTCTAGCCGGCCAAAGGTGGCAAGGTTAACCGTGCATGCCGCAGCCTTTTTTCAGGACTCCCACAAAGGGGAGTAGAAGCTCGGCAAATGCCCAAGTCTCACTGGCGTATCTCAGCAGGGACCGGCGGAGGATTGTTGTTGTCAGCCCGATAGTCAGCATGATCCTTTCGCCGTCTGTGGGTGCATTTCAGGACCTTCTGTCAACGGGGAGCTCATGTATATCATGCGCGTACATGGCATTTCTACCTACCACCAAGCAACATTCATCTCCAGGCATAGCGTGGGCCCTATGATGAGACCAGTACGTTCGCACGAAAAGCGCTGTCCATGCTCAAGGCCAACGAGTTGAGTTCTCTGCAAGGTATGGTCTGTCTATGACATCAGTAGGAACAAAGAAGAAGTGCAGCCGGTTACTAAGCACTTACGTATAAGATGCTAAGGTGCCGCTTGTCAAACGGTGTTCGAACCGCTGAAATGTAATGAAGCGGGGCATGCAACCGTGGAGCTGCCTTAGAAAAGGCCGTGTCAGCCCACGGTGACAAGTGTGCTCCCCGCCTGTAAAGTCTACAAGAGCCCTGTTTCTAGACAAGGGATACTGTGCAGCAGGAGTCTGAGGGTCACTTCTAGAATCCCCTCATAATCTCCAGATATCCCTAGGGTCCCTAGGGTATCCCCATTTTGAGACGCCCCCACATCACCAGGCCCATCGTCTCTGTTTTTTCTTTCAAGGTTTCTGCTCGCTTGCGCGCAGATGCAGACTTTGCGGAGGATGCTCTGTTTCTTCGGTTTGTGCGGCTTCGGCTGTTGCCTTGCAGAGTCAAGCCAAATTTTAAACCTCCCTGCAGCTGACGGCCTAAAGGATGCGGGGTCATGTAAATAGATTGAGTCCATTTTCGGATGTATACGTTTTGGTCTTGGGATCAATGGTGAGGAGGGCTGATACTGCGGCCTACGGAGGCGCCATGCCGCCATCAGGAAGGAAATTTCGACACCCTAAACCCAAAGTAAGCTGCGGGAAGGTCAGCCACCTGATATGTGAACAATTTTTTTCAGCATCCAGCGCCTTGGCTTTGTTGAGGCTCATCTGGAGTCCGATGTCCGTGGGTTGCTCAGCAGTCTCTTTCTTTACTTCCCTATATCACCCTATTTCATTCTACAGAACCTTAAAAAAACATTTGAGGCTGGACCTTTGAGGAACCATTTCGTGAAGAGCATGATCAAGGGTGTTGACCTGCATCTTTGTAGCGCATGCCGCGTTGAAAGCAGCAAGTTTACGACTATACCTGACTGCTTCGCTAACGCAAGGAACGCGAGAAGGCTTTGCGACCAAGTTTTTGAGAAGGCTTGCACGATTATTTGCAGCAGAACCTTTCAAGAGCCGTCTGGCGTGGAGAGACAGGGTAAACACTGCAGACACCTTCGCCAGCACCTCTTGCGGTGCCTTAAGGTTCCACCTGCTTTGCTTTTGAAATGAGGTGTGTTGAGGCATTGATGCAGTCTAGAGTTCAGGAGCTTCTGCGACTGCCACCAAGGAAATCTTTGTGCTTGAGTCAACTGACTTCGTGCGCCTGAGCTAGGGATCACCCTGAGGTTCGAAGTACACAGCTCTTGAAGCGGCACCAGCTTGGTGTCTTCTCAAGTGCTGTAAAACAAGTGGTGCTTACAACTTCAGATGGGCCCATGAGGGCACACGTCTCCAACATCAACAGACTCCTTGTCTTCAACCTCGATTTGGAGTGTGAGCTGGATGCCCCTCTGAACCTGGATGAGATTGCACAGTCTCTGCTGAAGAGGTGAGGCACCTTTCTCTCACTCGGTCGTAACACCCAAGTCTCTCGCAACGAACTCTCCACTAACTGGCCTCAGTGTGTCGTTTTTGGTGAAGGGGAGCTCTGTGTGCCAGACACCCTGCTTCCCGAGTCGTTGCCATTGAGCCTGGCTTTGTGAAGCCGAAAGTGAGCTGGGTGAAAAAGCGGCTTCTAAAAGTTTGCGAGCAAGACCCGCTCAGGTTGTTAACAACTACTCGCGTCATGGCTGAAGAAACCTCGCTGGTAACGGGCTGCAGATACTGCACTGCTCACGTAAAGCATGTCTGGTTTGGTGCGACCGCTTGTTCTGTCGCGATTTTGCGTCAGGTTTGCAGGTGGAGCTGGTAGCAGCAAAACTTCCGCTTGCTAAGTGCATAGCCCAAAACCGGGAAAGGGCCTAGGGACATGCTTGTGAGTTAGCTTCCTGAAGATGAGCTTCCAGGATGAGGATGTGACGTTTTGACGGTCCCGGTCAGCAACCAGGGACGATTCACAGTTTCCTTGTTCGTCAGTTTCTCTGAGAGCTTTGGATTGAGGATCCTGGCCTGCAGTCAGAATGAACGCATTCAAGAATAATTGCCCTAAACCCTCAACCCTAAACCCCTAAAACCCGAAGCCCGCAGGGCAGGCCTGTCTATCCTGGCGTCTCTGTGCAACGCCTGCGTCGGCCTTGTTTTCCATCAGTTCAAACATGTGAACAATAGTCTAAACTCCTTAAAGGGGGGTTATATAAGGGATTATATGGGGACTACTATAGGGGTCATTAAGGGGGATACTAAGAGTTTTTCACTATAGCTCATGTGATCACACTCGGTCATTGCAGATTCTGTGAAGAAGTTGGAACCTCGCGAGCTGACCCTAAGCCCAAACCCTTGAGCCCTACACTCACGGCCCTTGGCTTGAGACTTCAAGCCCTTCAACATTAGATTCCTGAAGTCTACACCCCAACTCCGTACACTTCGAAGCTCCCGACCCGTAAGCGCCGTGGAGCGCCTACAACCTTCACTCAGCCCAAAGGGCCCTCTGCAATTGCACTGCCCCGTGGCTGATGCGCCCTAACGGAAGTAGGGTTACCGTGTTCAGGGTTTAGGTTTAGGGTTTCAGGGGTTCAGGGTGTAGGTTTAGGATTCAGATGTTGTAGGTTTAGGGAGTGGGGTTTCTCTTTGAGCTAGCTCTGCCTCCCACAGGTTTCGCCCGGGCACTTGGCGCGTGGAAGTCTCTGAGCATTGTCTCGTCTCTGCACGGCTCGCTTTGAGCCTTAAAACCCATGGCTCTTGAGACGGGGATTGTGCCAACGTTCTCAGGATTCAAAAGGAACTCCTTCTTGCTCCTTGTGGCCGCCATTGTGGGACCTGAGCTTGATGGCAGGCATGGCATGTGAGTTGCAGAAAAGATTCTGTCGAGATGAGCGCAGGGATCTCTCAGACATTCCTCTGAAACAAGCATCGACAGTTCAAAGAATGGTATCCACCGTAGTAGTCGGTAGTAGTCAGCGCGCGATTCAAGTCCTACTGTGTAGCTGCTCCTAGTCCGAAGGTTGTTGACTGCTAGAATGGTAATGATATGTTCTTCAGCATCCTGCATGCTGTCCAGGGTTTTGAGATATGAGGACTCCCGGAAAATGTACTGGGGAGTTGGGGTTACGGAGAGGACGTGACAGAAGCGGACTTCTAGAAGTTGCATACGGTACAGAGCCGCTCAGTGTGTTGCAATTTAGATTACCAGGATGTCGGGCAAGATGTAAGAAGTAGTCGTTGGCTTTGTAAGGTTGCATTGCCTGTATGCGGGTCGGTTGAGAATTCGACGCGCACAGAGCCGGTGCGAGCTTTGTGGTGCCACAACTTCTCTGCATTGACCATCCTGTCGACTAAGGACACAGTATAGGCATAGGATGGACCCGAGTTTGCGGTCATGCTTGTCACCGTAACTGGCACTGTCGTGTTCAGTTTTAGCCAGACCTTGCATATCATGACAATTTGACGGTAGAAATGGGAACCATCCCAAACCACAACAAATCCACCCTGCAAATATGGCAAGCAACGCACCGCTACTATACAAAAAATGAGCAGAGCATAAGCCGCGAACACGCAAGAACCAAAGAAACAATGCTGGCTGCATTCATGCATTCTATTGTCAAGCTTAAGCTTAAGCATGAACAGAAACACAAGCTAAGGTTCTAAAAGGCCCCGGGCTTGAAGCTGGGAAGCAGGGCTCTTTTTGATTGTATAACTACTTCTTCGTGGGGAAATCTATGTAAGGCCAGCTAAGTATTATAAGCACGGTAGAACAGTGTTGGCTATGTGCTAAGTTTGGAGTTGAGGAACGCGTCTTAGAGTTTCGGGCTTGCTGAACTTGAGGTTGGCTTTGGGGGTTTAGGTTGCTGGCATTTTGGCCTTGACTTGGGCATGGCAGTCTAGGTTTTGGAGGTTTTGTGTTCAAGTGTCAAAGGGATACGCCTTTGAATTCGCTGCTGCAGCTAAGAAGCATGGGGGTCGACAGAACTAGAGCTTGAGTATGGGGCGGGTTCAAGTTGGACTCGTACTCTGAGTCTGGGATTTAGCCATTTGATATTGTTTCAACTTCTTATGCTTTGTTGGGTGATGTTGCATGAAAAGCTGCCCTTGCTTTGCTTCTCCTGTCAGAGTTTTCTTCTTGGTTGCCCTCGCATACGCTTCATTACCGCACCCGAATTGGCCGCCCTTTTCTGGCTCAAAAGGATTTGGTCAAGATGGACGCTGAGGAGGCCATGTGTGCAGGTGTAGAGTAGGTGAAGGGTCCAAGGAAACCAATCCTCACGGGGCTTATTAGTAAATGGGCTGTGCGATTCTTGGCATCAACCTCCAAACCTTCGTGCTGGTTGGCATGGGGATCGCGTTTTTTCGTTTCTTCTTGTCTTCTTGTGCTGCAATGGACGAAAGTTCCCAAACAAGACCAAGTTTGGTGTGCATTGTTATGACAGCCAGCCGGGCTGATGCATGTTGAGTCGAGGTTCTGTAGTTGCTCGTGCCAACCTTGTTTTGCTTGAGTTGTAAGATCCAGCTGCTTGAGGTTAGGTCCCACCTCGCAGTCCAGCCTCCTTACAGGTGATCTCTTAGGAAGACCCCCCACCCTGTAAAAATGGTATAACAGGAATATAAGAGGACCCTAATGTAATCCCTATTATCCCCTATAGTCACTATTACTGGGTGGGGGGTCCACCTAAGTGATATCACCCTGGAAAAGCTGCGAGTCCCGACATATCATGCAAACACAAAGTGCTGTAGCCCCGAGTAAGTGTGATCGTCGGGGGAAAGTGGAAGAAACCAAAGGAGCGACAGTGAGTTTTCTGAGGATTCGGTCATGCCTTGTGCGGACATGACTTTCTGACCCTTAAAAAGCTTGTAAAACGATAGTTGAGATCAAGAAGAGATAGCCATGACACAGCCAGCCATTCTGTTGAAGAGGTGCTGAGTAGACATTCCTTGGACAAAGATGAACATTCCGGGAATCAATAGGGGAGACGTTGCAAAAGGATGAGCCCAAGCTCACGTCCATGAGCCAGGTAGGTTTTTTTTGACCGAAGCTGAAATCAAGCTGTCCAAGTAGAAGATGGTAGCTCGAGGAAAGGTTTCCTGGGGCTGGATGGGCGTCACACCAGTCCTTAACAAACCTCTAAGCCCTCATCTTGCGCAGTCTCAGGCACATACGCAGCCCGCAGCAGAGGCCATTGTTTCAGGGGCACCGGGGTTAGGGCTGACTTAAACCTAACTCCCTATGTTTCAAACATTCCATTGTCGTTTTTTCAAAGAGTGGATTTTTTCAATGTTACGGAGGTGGGGTTTTCATGTCAATGTAGAGGAAGAGATGATTACAACAAGGGTTGGGGCTTCATGCCTGGAAAGAAGCAGCAAGGCCATAGCCCCTCACCTTGATTATGGCCGTAATTAGGCTACGGGTAGCCGTACGTGTAAACTTCCCATGAGATCCAGGTAGGCTGTAGGGCTTAGACTTGGTGGGCCTTGGGCACTGAAGTTGCGAGTTGATGGTGGCAAGCCGCAGCAGCAGATAAGCAGGTAAAATCCCTGAACTGCAAGGAGCTAGATCTCAAAAGCTTGGGGGGAAGAGCTTGCTACACTGCAGTGGGAAGTGCTGTTTTCGCTCCAGGCTGTCGATGCTTCCTCCTCCGAGCACAGAGTGGAGAAGGACTCGTCATTTCATGCTGTGGGGATTCATCCTTGTGTGACGTATGTAGTCCAATTACCCTTGCTTTCGCCTGTGTGTAGCGCTTCGCCTGTGTGTAGCGCTAAGCGCAGGTGCAAGGTCGACTGAATGCTGGAGGATATCCAATTTATAAGCATCAGGCCAACGATAAAGCCATAGCAGGCAGATGTAAGCAGCATGGTTCATTTACACGCGCGTAATAGCTAAGCTCCTCTATCATAGCCAGCCTTGGCGTGACAGCAAATGTTTGACGGGCGAACCTTGGAATTCACGAGCCGCATGCATGATTCGTGTAAGGTGTGCACCAGCACGAAAGGCCTTTGCAAGCCCCGTGGCCTGTTATGCCAACACATTTGAACAGATCGGTTGACGATGTTGTGCCACGACAGCGTGCTGAAATGATCCATCAAACCGGTTTGCTCATACTAAGTATACCTTCAGGTCTCGCCCCTGCAAGAGCAGATTTCAGCAATTTTGTAGTGCACGTGCAAGTTTGGTGCAAGGCTGGCGAAACGGCGTATCAAGGGGCAAGACTGGGAGCAGTAATGTTGCACACCTCCATGCAACAATGCTGTGGCCATGCTGAGCGCGAGGAAGTGGCCCAGCTCAAGGAGCAACTGCTGATCCTGCAGGTGCTATTCTGGGATTGCTGTGCTGACAATCCCATAGCCAATAGCATTAGCTCTTGGCACATTCCATGGAACATATCTTTGTCAGGAAAGGTTGCTCACAGCAGAGCAACGTGATCACTACCGCTTCTCGGAGAATTTCGTCTAATATATTATATCAAGTATACTGTAATTTCTTTTTAATCTACTATAATATACTCTAAAATACTGTAATATACACATATATACATATATATATATGTTTAGGTGTTTCTGCGGCCTGAGCTCGAAGTCAAAGTCCTACGTTGGCTCGCGTCATTCTACGCTGATCAGGATTCGCAGCCTCCAGGCAGAGCTGCGGGAACTCAACAGGCAACACACTAAAAACTGCACCTTCCAAGTCGGGCAGATAACAAACCTATGCATGGCAGCACTGTGAGTAGCGCCTTTGAAAGGGTGGCGGCTGAGAAGGAAGCAGGGCTGGCCACGCCGCAGCTGCAGGTGAAGGCACAAAACTGCAAGCACATGATGGGCACTCACTTTCTGAGTGAGAGCTTAGGTTAAGTCAATCCCTAGAGTAAGTTGAGGTAAACATGGAGTTAATAGGGCGCTAATATACCTGCAATAGTCCCTGGTGATACCCAGGTACCCATTACTGGGTGGGTGGTTGACCCAAAGTGTAGGTTTGATGCAAGGCTGCCGAAACGGCGAATTAAGGGGCAAAACTTGGAGCAGTAATGTTCGACACCTCCATGCAGGAGCGCTGTGGCCATGCTAAGCGCGAGGAAGTGGCCCAGCTCAAGGCGTAACTGCTGATCCTGCAGGTGCTATTCTGGGCTTGCTGTGCTGACAATCCCATAGCTAGTAGCATTGGCTCTCAGCATATTTTGTGGAACGTGTCTTTGTCAGGACAGGTTGTTGGCAATCGAGCGACGCCTGCCGGAGAACCCTGTGAAGCCGCACAAGCAACACAGCATCGTGGCTAATTGTGCGTAATGCTGTAGAAGTTCCTTCAATCGGGGCTTTGTAGGGACTATTTAGGCACATATGACCACAGGGTTTATAAAGTGCACAGGGTTTGGGGTAGAAGCTTGAAGTATTACCATTAATGAATGGAGGGAGAATCGAACAAAAATGATTTGGAAACTAGGATTGCGCCAGGGTTTGCATGGATTTTGAGTCACGAACCCTGATTCTGAAGCTGGCAAGCTTCAGACTCACCGCTTGATTTCCCACAACGTCCACGCAAACTTGAGGACAGGTTTTTGCTCAAGTTTGTTGAGCTCACCGTTGGCGTTGTAGAGACGCCCTACACGGTGGACCGGACGGAGTTCGTGTCTTGACTTGTAGCAAGAGCTATGGATGATGAGTGGTGTGACGGCAAGGGATTCGCCGGAAACAGCATAAACCTAAATGTTAAAGATTTTTTTAAGCGGGCCAGTAATGCGAAGGCTTTTTTTGTGCTGGTGTTCACTTAGTGATAAGAGAAACATAGCTTGATGCCGAGCTACATTGGATCCAGGGAAGCCAGGAGGTTTGCCAGATGAACGAGTGCATTCCTGAGGTGGCGAAGGCCATGAAGAAATGCCTCAAGAAGAGCTCCTCGTCGTTGTTTTTTGGGCAGCAACATTTTCTTTCTCCCATCGCCAATTGTAGGTGCTAATCCTTCAAGTTCCATGGTGGCAAGCTATTCTATACCAGCAAGCACGTGAGAGGGCTTGTCGTTTATCTTCAAAGGGGGCTCGGAAACCCGAAGTCCAAACCATGAAGCAATGAAGCAGTAGTGCTAGAAAGGCTGGGCACCACAACAGAAAGGACCCTTTTTCTTTCTCTCGGGGAACCTCCCCTGACTTTCTTGCACGCTATAGGCAATACGGGTGCATCCATGGGCCTCACTTGAGGGCTCTGAGTAGGACAACTACAAAGCTACAATTTCTCCCAACCTTACTGTTGACTTCTGACTGATCAGTATCCTGCAAATTGCAAATGAGCCCCCTATCCCTGAAAATGTCACGCCAGTCCGAGACCCCCTTCGTGTACCAAGTGTAATGGTGGCTCAACAGCTGAGCCCAATATTGCCAAGCCATATGTTCCAAAGCTTCAAGCCGCGCAACTGAACAAACAGTCTACGAACTCCCCACAGTAGCTCGTAGATAATCCCAAATAGAGGAGTGATCTCCAATTCTTTATTCCCTTAACCCTAAATTTTTGATACTCTCCTATTCCCGTTGTATAGTTCCTCCACCCCCACCAGTGAGCTTTCCCTTTCCCGCAGGCGCAGGCCACAAGAAGATCCACAAGAAGCTCCGTGTTCTGGCTGAAACTTGAAGGGGAGATTGCAGAGTTTGGGTCTGTTGGATTTTCATGGTGGGGAGCCTATAGTGTGACTTTTGAAGATGGTCCCTTGTTATCCTCGTTTGGGATCCCTATTTGGTATCATGTCTTGCATATCTGTAGGATCGGTGCCTCTTACAAACTCAAGCCTGAGCCGGACGTATCCACGTGAGCCATAATCTCAACTCCTTAAAGAGGATTAGATGGGGGAATATGTAGGAGACTGCTATAGAGGTTACTAAGGGGAATACTAGGCGTGTAGATTATAGCACGTGTGGATATTCGAAACCAGGGATTTGATTTGTCAGACTAGGGCTAACTTAAGGGCTTTATTTACATTGGGGTCATACGTGGATTGTAAAGGGATCCTCATGAACTCTCAAGGATTATATATATACATATATACATGGATGTTCATGAGCCATGGCCATGTTATCTCCAAAACATTGTTGAAGGTCTTTTCGACCAACGCACAACTCCAAACCTTGAATCAAAGGACAAACGCAAAGATCCCAAAAGATCGCCGACAAATTTAAGATAACCGCTTAGTGTACTGCAGGGCTGGTAGGTTTGGATGTTGAGAGTTGAAGGACTGGTGGTCAAGAGCCTAGGGCTTAGGAGAGAGTGTGTGTATGTGTAGGAGAGAGAGAGAGAGAGTGAGTGTGTGTGTGTGTCTAAGGTGTAGAGTCTACAGTTGCCGCATGCTGCATGTGTCGTTGTACCTGCTTTCCTCCCTTTCTTGTCCGGTTCCGGTTTTGCTGCGTTTGTTTCGTATCACTCACTTGTTCGCTTTGCCTGGGTAGTGAGTGTAGGCAAGGAGCATTTCGCGGAAGTACTCCCCAGCAGGTAGCTCCATGAAAGGCTCATATACTGCCCGCATGAGGGCAACGGTGCTGGATGAATTCTATGTAGGCCTTGTATGAAGGTACTCATTGGGACCCACCTTCATGTAGTAATGTAGTGTTCATGCTATTTATCAAGTTGTGTTTCTTCTGCCGGATTTGACTTGACTTCTTTGCTTGTTTTGGCATGCTTTTGTTCTGTTTTGTTCTCAATACTTTTGTCGTTTTCGTCATCTTTTGGGCGTGTGTAGAGAAGTAGTGGTCCGCATTTAGCCATGAATTCAAGGATTTAGCTTCTCAGTTCCAAACTTCAAATTAACAAGATGCAGAAGAGGACTGAGGTGTTCGGGCCCACCCCCGTGCAAGCATTCTCATACTAAGTCTTAGTTGCCTATTCCTGGACCTGCAAAGCCTCAACTCTAAATCTCAAACCAAATCTCCATAGGTAGGTTTGATGCGTGAAGCTATGGTTCGGTTATCGGGGCAGAATATCCAAAGCTCACATGTTGTGGCTGTTAGGGTGTTGAGGTGAAATCTAGGGGAATGGGGGAAGTATCCATTTGAGATCCAAGAACCATATGTAGAATCATGCTTAAATTCTGAAGAGGACTTTCAGGCTTTATTTTCCGTGGTGTCCTGTTTTTTTATAGGCAGTTCTGTTAGTGTCATGACTAGAGTTCACCTTTCCCGTAGAAAGTTAGGGTATCCCCCGAAAGGAGTCTTTGTCATGGGAAGGATTTCAGGACCGCAACCAGGACTTCCTCCGGGCAGTCCGGGACCCGCCGGGCCAGCTGTATCTTCCACCAACTGAGGTCATCCTGCGCCTTGAACGTGCAGCTTCTGGACCGATGGTGGTGGCACAGCTTGTACAAATGCCGCATTTGGAGTTTCTGTTCCGAATATTTAATGCATCCCGAAGCTTGGGAGCTCTGTGAAAGCTTGGAGTCTTGGTTCGCCGACCTATCTTTCATGTCCCTTCCCTACACATCCCATAAGTCAAGACGGGTACAGATTGACTATTCAGGGCTGAGGGTTGAGATTCAGGGGGTTTCACAAAATTCGCCCAAACATATCGGCCAGAATATGAGGATGATTCATTCCCATGACGACTGTATCGGCACTACTCCCTAGTGTCTCCATATCCTAAACCTGCATTAGTGAAATCATATCGTGCTTATAAGGGCCTCTACATAGTAATCACCGTCCAAACCTCAAAGGACGCTACCGGCATCCTTCTGCAACATGTGCGACAAGAACTCAATACATTGGCTATGGTTGTGTCAAGGCCCGTGCAAATGGTGCGTCATTACGAGATGCGTAGAGTTGATTAACCTTCTCAAGCTGAACATATTTTCTTGTGCAAGAGGCTTTCACACCCTAGACGCAAATCCCGGAACCCTTACTCAAACCCCTTTGCCGGAAAAAAGTGCCTGCCTATAAGCATGTTGCAAATGTTGCAAAAAAATCGTGTCTCGTATGGCCGTCTATGGGAAGAAGCGACTGCGGGACATTCCGCTCTACAGCTACAACTTGGGCGTCCTCCAAGCCGTGCCCCCAATCATGTCAACGACTATATGGTTTTGTTTTTGGGCGTAGGGTTTAGGGTATTTCATGTTTCATTTTCTTTGCCGCTTTGATTCTGCAGTTCCTTGTCCCTAAACCACAAGAGCCAAACCCCAAACCCAAAGCCCATCAAGGGATAGCATTATGATATGACAGCGTCACTCAAAAGGTGGATATTAAGCATCCGACATGACCCCAAACACCTTACACGGTTGGCTGGGAAGACTGGTATCATGGTATACTACGCATTATAAAGAGGTGGCATTCCCTTATGCCTTGTTCCCTATTGAGAACCAGAAAGTTCAGCTAAACCTTTCGCAGAGTTTCACTGGCTTGGCCACCAGTGCCTGCTCTGAAGCCTTAACCTGCGGGTCAGGCCCTCAACCACTAACGGTGACCACAAGGTATAAGCATCATGGTAAAGATATTAAGCTCCCTTTAAGTCTAATCCTACCGGAAGTATAATATTATCTATTTTGAGGTCCCTATATCGGCCTGATTCAAGCTCTGAACCGTTTCAGAAATGCGGTGATTCGCCGCCGGGGCCCCGGGGCTGTTCATACCAGTAGCAACAACAGCCCACGGGTGCTTAAGGGGGAGTGGGGGAGTGAATACAGGTACCAGTACTGAGGTTTATATGGGGATTATACGGGGATTACTATAGGGTCCACTCCGCCACTCTTCCTTAAGCATCAGACAGTCACAGCAATAACAGAAATTGTGTCAATATAGTCATAGCGATAGCAAGACCAGACTAGCAGCAGTAGAAAGAAATGGGCCTATTAGGATGTTCGGTGCCCTAAACCCTAAACTTCTTAAATACTGCACAGGAACATGGAAAAGGCAACGCTAAGGGATGTTTGCTTGAGTTGAACAAGGGCTTCGGAAGTAAGAAGCCAAACGCCCTGCTTTTGAAGAGTCGGGAGTTACTTTGGGGCTCCAGGTCATGAATGCTACCTACTTTGTGTCCTGAAAAACGAGACATGCTACAGTACCTACTTTGGGCTGCTTGGAGCCTTAGGGTCTCAGACGCGGTGGTTCCGTCCGGCGCCTTGACCTGATCCACCCTCAACCACGTTGCGCTGCAACTCTGCGGGGTACAAAAGGTATGCATAAGGTGGACCCACCACCCAGTAATAGTGACTATAAAGGGTAATAGGGATTATATTAGGCTCCCTTTATATTCCTACTTTACCACTGTTACAGGGTGGGGGGTCGCCCTGAGGTATGCGCAAGGAATGTGGAAGACGTAGCCGGGAAATCATCGAGGGCTATGGAGTTCCCAAGGGTCCCCGTACCTGTGTTTGGTACAAAAAGCGTTTCCAGTGAGGTCTTTTGGGGCTCAGGTACGAAGCATGAGACTTCTGGGACCATTTGGGAATACTGATCTACAGTAGAGTGGCCACATTTTCTAGCAGGGTTTTATTTCTTTAGGTTAGAATTTTTGTATTAAACTAATCCACTCCCCTAATATCAAACCACCCCACCTAGTATTAAACACTCCCAATATTTTGTGGTACACAACAGTGGATGTTTAATAATACGGGGGGTGGGGGGGGTTAATATTAGGTGGAGAGGATTAGTTTGGCAAGCTTGCCGTGGATGAGTATTTGGACGTGTTTCTCCTAAACCCTAAACCCAAAAACCCTAACCCTAAATCCCTCATAAGGATAACCTGCCTGCAACCCTAGGGTTTAGGGTTGAGGGTTTAGGGGATTAGGGTTTGGGGTTTAGGATCTAGGGGTTAGGGTGGGGAGCAAGGAATGGAGGAGTGGATCTTTATACTAGTCCCTATGCAGCTCATGATAGTAGCTTCCATATTCTTTTTCATTCCTTCAGTCCCAGCTAACCAAAGGTAAGTAAACCCAAAACCTTAAACCCTGACTCTGACACACTTCAACTCTACCAGACCCTAGACCACGCGGTTAAGGCTTTAGACTTTACGGAAACCTTGAGCCGAAAACCCTCCTGCTTACCCAGCTGCCTGAAGCTCGCCCCGACTCGCTTCCCTAAATCCTAGAGAAGCAAAATTCAACAACCGCGTGGCTCCACAGCTGAGCCCAACAGTGCCAAGTCATATCTTCCAAAACTTCAAGCCTCATAGCTGAACAAACAATCTACGAACTCCCCACAGTAGCTCGTAGATAATCCCAAATACAAGGGTAATCTCAAATTCTTTATTCCCTTAACCCCAAAACCTTTGATACCCCCCTATTCCCGTTGAATAGTTCCTCTGCCCCCACCAGTGAGCTTTCCCTTTCCCGCGGGCGCAGATCACAACAAGATGCGACCATGATGGCGAGGATTCGTGATGCTGTGAGTGGATTGGTTGAAAACCCTTGCTCATCCTTACTCTTTGAAGAAAAAGAGGCGCCAGACCCTAAACCTTGAGCCTTCCGCTAAAATCTAGGCCCCAGACCCTAAGCCCGAAACCCTCCACCCTAAGCCCTAAAACTTAAACACTGAACCTTAAACCCTAAACCCTCAGCCCTAAACACAAGACCTGAAACCTGAGCCTTACGCCCTAAAAGGAAGGTGAAGTTGAGCAAGCTTTGGACTCCTCAGCCGCAGCTTTAAGCTTTTTGCCGCACAGCCAAAAACCCTCTAATAGTCAGATTATCAGTATGATTATCAATGTGCATTATTGGTAATTAGAAGTACTATTACTAATCATCAGTACCATCATCGTTGTTGTTATTATCATTGTTATTCTCATTATTACTACTTTTGTTAATTTGGTTGTTCGTTTTTAGTATTTAAACTCAATGACTCAACTTGGCATCCTATGGATGGGGGTGCTAAGCCATCACTAGTCAACCTGTACCCACCTTGATTTTATAGGCAGGTGAACCGCACTCCTCGCTTTCACAGAGCTCCCAAATTTCGGAAGGCATTCCAAACTCCAAAGTTTAAGGTCCTAAACCCAGTACACTGGTACCCTGAACCCTAAACCCTAAAACCCTAAACCCCTAAACCCCTAAACCCTAAACCTTGAACCCTTAAACCCTAAACCCTAACCCCAAGGACTCTGTAGCCCACCTATTCAGCCTCACCTCTTCAAGCACAGTCTTCTCCGTGCAAGCTCCGCACATGTGCCATGTCACTCCTGGCAGAGATCAAGGCCCCTTCCGTTTCCATGAAACGGAATCTAGGGTTTAGGGTTTAGGGTTTAAGGTTTAGCGTTTAGGATCTAGGGTTTAGGGTTTAGGGTTTAGGGTTTAGGGTAGGGGTTATGAGATGAGAGGGAAATCATAGGGTTTAGGGTACAGGGGACATATAGAGATGAAGAGGGGAATTATATGGTTTAGGGGTATATAGGGTTTTGGGGTCCAGGGATATTACCCCGATAAGGAAGAATTAAATAGACAATATAAAAATACAATGGACATTGAGATCATATAGTATCGGGATTCGGGTCTCCAAAATGATGGGCATTGGATTATTGTATTTTGGGTCCATATTGGCCTCCCCCTAAATCTGGAAACTGCTATACCAGCTAGGGCTTCAACTAAGCCGCCTTTTGCCATGTCAGCTATAGGGTGGATGTTGGAGAAGTTGTGGCGCTCATCGTTATTGCTATGGGCATTGCAGGGCCTCCTAATTGGGATCTGGCTGGTTTCGGGGCTAATGCTAACACATATTTGTTCACAGTTCCACATGGGGCTCGCCTGCAGAATTCACATCTCCACCTCTCATGTCGTACACGGTTTTTAAAACCCAGGGGCCCGTTTTTGGAGTCCCCATAATCAGGATGATAGTCTACTGGGGTTTGGAACCACTGTTTTGGTTGTTGGGTCTTCGTGACATGTTTCGAGACGCTTTCTTTGCATAGAGCTAGGTCGTAGCTTTGATTTTCTGTTGTAGATTTGCTGGTCAGTCTTAGATTTAGAAAATGTCGCGCTTTAAGGGGCAGGTTAACACCACACAGCTTTTTGCAAAAGGCCGCATGATAGTGTGCATGGGAAGCCTCGTACGGTAAGTCAGTATGAGGACTTGTTGGCGCCGATTGCTAGAGGCTGCAGCGGGCTCGGCTAGACATGCTTACTACTTGCATCCCCTGAGCTTCCACAAAAAGATCCACGAAAGGTTCAGGTGAAGGCAGAATTATGTGTTTCTTCACACCCTACACCTCCAAATCCTAAACCCCGAAGCCTTAAACCCCAGCCCCGAAGCACAAAAACCCTGAACCGTCAACCCCAAACCCCAAAACCTAGCGTCCAAGGCCCCAAATCCTGAACCTTGAAACCTAAACCCCAAGAGCCTGAACTCCAGACCCCAAATGCCGAACTCAAGCCCCAAACTGCAAACGCCCTCAACCCTAAACCCTAAACCACCAGTAAACAAAAAAAGAAAACCTTAAACCCTAAACCCAAACCCAAGCCCTAAACCCTAAACCTCAAGTCCAAAGCAGCTCTACCTCGCTGCAGGGCCAGCAGGCCCTTCCTGCAGGCCACTTGAGCCATGGTCTAGACTTCTTAAAGGGGGGGGGTTCTATGGGGATTAGGGTTCTATGTGGATTAGGGTTCTATGGGGATTAGGGTTCTATGGGGTTTAGGGTTATATGGGGTTTAGGGTTATATGGGGTTTAGGTTCTAGTGTTTAGGATCGAAACTTCTCAAAGGGTGTTATTTAGAGGGTTATATAGGGGGCTACCCTAGCGGGTTTTAAGGGGCATACTATGTGTGTTGGATTATGGCTCACATGAGAATGTCTGCGGGTTTAGGGTTTAAAGCTGAGGGTCCAGGCTTTAGGGTTAGTGGGGTTAGTGGTGTGGCTTAGGATTTTGGGTGGGGGGTCTAGTGCAAATACAGGGTTTTGTGGGCGGCTATAAAAGCCTTTAAAAGTATATATTCGAGCTTCAAGAGTGAAAGTGGTGACGTCTTTAAGGGTCTAATGATATGTAGGATTCGAGGTGGGTTTCCGCCGCAGGAGATGCATGAACTAAAGGCAATTCATGGACACAAATGAATGTGAACAGCGTAGGAAACCCCGAAGTGCTAAACCCTATACCTTGAGCCGTCTAAACCCTAAACCCCTAACCCTAAACCCTAGACCCTTAAACCCTCAAGCCCTTAAACCCTTAAGCCCTAGGCAAGGGAGAGCTTGCTCCAGGGTTCCCTACTTGCAGTGACTTTTGAGATTTGAGGCTCCTGAAAGGTGTTCTCCTGTGCCAGAGCTTCATGTAGGGTTTAGGGTTTAGGGTTTAGGGTGACTTCCCCAAACCTAAAATTTTTCATCCTAGATTAAACTAAGCCTTAACCCTCAAACTCTAAGTTCTAAACATTCAACCATAAGTCCTAACCCTTAAACTCTACGTCCTAAACACTAGACTATAAAATCCTAACCCATAAACTCCTAGCCCCGAGCACCAAACCATAAAAGTCCTGACCCGTAAACCCTAAGCCCAAAGCTCTAAACGGGTGAACCCTAAACCTAAACCCTTAACCCTTAACCCTAGAACCCTTAACCCTAGAACC
>CAJNIZ010047576.1:0-35712 GCA_905231905.1 Symbiodinium pilosum | reverse complement strand
TTTTTTGGTTTTGGTTTTTTTGGTTATTTTGGTTTTTTTGGCTTTTTTGTTTTTGGTTTTTTTTGGTTTTCTGGGGATTGGTTTTTTAGCGGTTAGATTGTCAACGTCCTGAGACGTGGCTTTTCCAACAATTTGGGACTTCTCTTTCAGTATAGTCGCCTAGTAGTTCTATACCATAACTAAACCCTTAACGGCCCTGGACGTCGCCCAGGCCCTGGATGGTGATCATGTCCACAATGCGTACCTGCAGCAGAAATGCAAAACTACAGCGGTAGAGTTTCGCCCCCGACCCAAAATCTCCTATTTTGAAATTGAATAGAATTCGTTTCTTGGAATCTTCTTAATAGATAAGATCAAAATCTTCATAAATTCGTCCTAGATCCCTCATGGCGATTAGGGAGATTTCTAAATATGTATGATCTAAAATCTCATATATTGATCTCATATCTTTCAATTGATTTCTTGACCAATGTTTCTATATCTTGATCGTAGATATCTCAATATATTTCTTGAAATCCTATAAATATATGAGATCTAAAATCTCATTTTCTGATCGTATATCATTCAACGTAATTTTTTGGAATCTATTGGATTCATAATATCAAAAATGATGATCCAAAATTTTTCTCATATTGGCTTAGGATCCCTCAATACTATTTTTGGAGTCCTCTAATTGCAAAATCCTCATGCATAAACATAATATTATATTCTCTTGAAATTGGTTGGTTCTTGGAAGATCTGAAAAAATGGGAAAATGGAATCGGCACGTGAACGATATATTCCTTCCAAATTTGATTGTTCGATATTATTTTTGCCATAAAAATATCTGAAAAATTATGATATTTCAGAACGTAGATATTGGGAACGTAAATTTTTAGAATGCGTGGGTCGTATATCAGAACGTGCGTATCGAAATCATCTAATTAAATTGAAGATAAAATGAAATCTTTCAATATTTCGTGAATTATTTCAATATGACGAATGAAGAGAAAATCAATATATTCAATATAATTCAATCTAGAATTGGTCCGATATCTCCAATAGAAGATATTTATTTGAGAAAATCTATAAAGAGAAATCGGATGATCAAATAATCCATATTAGAAATCTCTTCTAATATTTTTTTGAAAGGATCCGGAATCATGAATATATATAATATTTTTTCTTATATTAAAATTACGAGCATGATTATATCAAAATTTGAAAATGATTATCTTCAAATTTTCTCATTGATTAATACGCTATATATCTTCCTTGATAGGAGAAAAAAGAACGCTCCTAATATTTCCCTGAAATTATTATTACTATAATCTGATATAAATCATATTCCCCATTTTTTTCATTGATCATATCGCTTTCAAAATGGAATCATAAAATCTCGCTCCCAAAATAGAGCTTCCAATCTCCGCTTTCAAATTGGAATCGTCAATCTACGCTCCCAAAATGGAGTCCTCAAATCTCGCTCGCAAAATAGAAATCCAAATATCATTTTCTGAATAGAGTCAAAAAATACGTTCCGCCAAATTCCATTCCCAAAATAGAATCCCAAAATCCCGTTCCCAAAATAGAGCCATCAGACCTAAATAATCAGAGACGTCATAAGGAGAAGATTATGATTATATATAATTCTCGACATTCATGATTCTATATAAATCCCATTTCTCTATGATTATATAATCAAAGGATCCGATAAGTCGATAAATCTCTTAGATCAATCTATTTCTATCCTATAATGATATATTAAGATATAATGAGAGAATCCAATAATTTAAATAATGATCAATAATCTCCCCATTTTCCCGCCTATAATCGTTGCTATTGATATTGAAATTCTTATTAGGCATAGGATCCAGCTGATTAATTTTATTTCTGATATTTGGAATAGGAAATTAGAAATCCTATTTTAAGAAATCGTAATTTGAAATTTTGATCTATAGATAGAATAAATCTATTCAATATTTCAAAAAAAATCATTCCGGAAATACAACAAATATATTTCTATATCATTTATAAATTTTAATTGCCAGAATTGCATCTATCCTACGTAATCAGGATATAAATATGATCTATTTCAGAGATTGATTTCTAGAGAATCAAGACCCTTTTTTGATATAATCAATGATTTTTTATATAATCAAGAAGTCGTTTGAAGATAATAAAGAATCCTCTAATATATCGTAAAAGATCAGATATTTAGATTAAAGAAGAAATCCCAAAATATGATGGAGAATATTATTGAAATATAAAAAATTAAATCTAATTGAGAAGTCCGATGAATTTTCAATATCTAAAAATCGTATATGATTTCTAGATTCTGAAAGATATTAGATGCCTATCTCGGAATTTCATATTCCGCCGAGTCTCGCGCGCAGACAGCTAAAGAGAGAGAAAGAATTCGAAATTTCAAGATATTTTTGATTATGCGGTCTTTCGATCGCGCGGTCCCCGAATCCAGGGCGGTCTTTCCGCCTCATTTTTCTCTCTTGGATTATCTACGTAATTCGAATATATTCAAATAAATCATAAATTCTGAAAAAAAAGAGTTCATCTCTCTATCTCGGATCTATGCGTGCCTCCGATTATTTGGATAGATAATCAAAGCTAGATAAATCACGCGGAATCTTTAAGATCGCATATGAATCCCGACGAGCAATCAATATATAAGACCGCACGTGATCAAAAATGACCAATCTAATAGATTCTGAAAGATTTTAGATCTCTGCCCCGGGTCTAGACCGATCCGGCGCGTAGATAGTCGAAGAAAGGGAAATAATTCGAAATCTTGGGAGATTTCTTATCGAAAAATCTCCGAATTATTCATGATATTGAGCTATTTAAAGATATCAGAATTAGCTCGTTATCGCTAGCAGCAGGCAATAATTATTTGAGAAAATCTATAGCTATAAATCAGATAATCAAATAATGCATATTTTCATATATGAAAATCGATAATTTATCAAGATTTTAAAATCATATGAGATAAATAGATTCTGAAAGATTTATCTCCGCTTCGGATCTTCACGTTCCGCCGAGCCGCCGCGCAGATAGCCAAAGAGAGAGAAATTGATCGAAATCTCGAAAGATTTCGGGTCGCGCGATCCCTTTATCCAGACCAGTCTTTCCGCTTGATTTATCTCTCTTGAGCTATCTGCGCAGCGGCTCGAGGGAGCGCATAAATCTCCGTGAATAGATATGGCCAAACTATAAATTCTGAAAGATTTTGGTTCTCCGTCCCGGGTCTATGCGCTCCGCAGAGCAGCTACAAGATAGCCAAAGAGAGATAAATCACTCGCAAATTCGCTCCGGAAGCAAGGGCCGCGCAACCACAAATCTCCGAGATTTTTGATCGCGCCGCCCGCACCAAAAATCTCGGAAATTTTAGAGCCTCTAGCTTTTCCGAAGGGCTCTAAAATCTCCAATATTTTTGGACCCCTAGGGAGCCCGCAGGAGGCCTTTTAAAGGTGAGCCAGAAAATTTAAGCCGCGCGCGAACGAAATGAGCGCAAATAATCATATCGTATTATTGAAATATTTATAGATAATATTAAAAAAAATTAATCATATCATATGAAATCTTGATTTATATATCTTTTGAAATTCATCGTATGAGATTAATCTATTCGATTCCTTCATGAATATCAATTTTAGAATATCGAATCTCTAAAATATCTATAAGAAAGTATATATTCGAAATATATGAAAAATTCATAGATATAATATAATCGATTATATCATATCAAATATTCAAATTCATTTAAATCATATCTTCGAATTTGAAATTTCTAATTCGTCTATATGGTCGCGAATTTCTCAGAATATATCAAATTATAGAAAATCAAAGATTTAATTCTAAAAAAAATATATCGCACGAATAAAATGTTCATAAATAATCGCGAATGTTCAATGAGATCTTTTATCTATCTTTCATCATATTTAATTGATCCTCTTTATCTGAAAATAGAATTCGCCTGCGAATAAAAATAATAGAAAAACCTTATTTGAGAAAATCTATTAGGAGAATTCCGATGATCAAATAATATATAAGATCGCACGTGAAGTCCGATGAATTATCAATATTTTAAACCGCACGTGACACATAGATTCTGAAAGATTTATCTCCGCCCCGGGTCTTCAAATTCCACCGATCCGCCGCGCAGACAGCCAAAGAGAAAGAAATAGCTGGAAATCTTGGGAGATGTTTGGTCACGCGGCCCTTTGATCGCGCGGCCCCCGCATCCAGCCCGGTCTTTCCGCCTCATTTATCTCTCTTGGGCTATCTGCGCGGCGGCTCGAGGGAGCGCATAAATCTCCGTGAACAGACATGGCCAAGCTATAAATTCTGAAAGATTTTGGTTCTCCGTCCCGGGTCTATGCGCTCCACCGAGCAGCTGCACAGACAGCCAAAGAGAGATAAATCACGCGCAAAACCGCTCCGGAAGCAAGGGCCGCGCAACCACAAATCTCCGAGATTTTTGATCGCGCCGCCCGCACCAAAAATCTCGGAAATTTTAGAGCCTCTAGCTTTTCCGAAGGGCTCTAAAATCTCCGACATTTTCGGGCCCCTAGGGAGCCCGCAGGAGGCCTTTTAAAGGTAAGCCGGAAAACTTAGGCCGCGTGCGAGCTAAATGACCGCAAGTGGCCGCGCCGTAATATTAAGGTATTTATTTCTGTTCGCATGATATTCATGATCGTATGGCTTGTTGTTGGCAATGCCTCATGCAAGGTTCAGATCATATCTCGAGGGGGAGATGAGAGCATCTGCGTCTTCCAAATATGAGTTCTTCAGGAAGTGGTTTGAGATAAGTGGATGAAACAATCAATATCCTGCCAGCAGATGCCCAGATCAAACCACAACCCCACGTCGGTGCTCGAGCCTTTCCGGCCGCAACAGCAGGTCTGAGAGAAGTACCATGCGTCCTACCCACGCCACTGCAGACTCAAATACTTAGCTCAGCACGGTCCTACCTCTCAGACGCGGGATGTCAAGGTGTTTCACAACTCGACTCAAAATTCAAACAGGGTCCTACAAAGGCTAGCCTCAGTGCTTCAGTGCTCAATGCTTCATCTTGAAAGGCACAATATACGTTGCAAGGCAGGGCAACTTTAAGAAGCCGCAGCCAAGCATGCGGAGGTTGGCTAATTGAGGATCTTAGGGTGAATTCCTGTAAGGCAAAATGGGAATGTATGCATTCAGGGTTCCTTATGATGCGAGGGGGGCATTGAACACAAGGAGGCCTGTGCTACTCGCATCTGCTCCCCCATCGTTTCCAAGCTACTTAGGCCAAATGCTACGGAGGGATGCCAACACGGCCCTCGTCCCCCTCAGCTGGTTTTGGTATCGGGGATCACAGATCCCGGCCACATGACTTCCAGCGGCGGAGGGAACAGGAGCACCTGATCATCTGACAATGGTTCGTAGGCGTCGAAAATGTAGTTTGCCCCCACAGCCGAACAATTGTAGTAGCCGCAACAGCCACCAATTGTAGGTTCCATTGTTGCCCTCCGACGCAGTTCATCATAGGCCTTTGTCTTGATGAGCTTCCCATCCTTCATGTAAGCCACGCGGCGTATGATGTACTGATAGTTCATTCCTGATGTTGGATCATTGGCCACGACAAAGCTCACCCGAATCATGTCCCCTTGCGCCATCTCGACAACAGAGCCATCTGGCCGCGTGATCTTCTCGCCCTCGTCGGGTATGTAGATCCATTGCGGATTGATGTTGATCCACTTGCCGTTTGGTGAGAACTTGAATGGCCAAGCAGACCTCCACGTGCTTTGGTAATTACTGCACAAGCAAACTGTTCCAATGCAGCTTGGATCGTTCGTCCAACTGTATTTAGGCTGAAAATATCCTTGCTCTCCCGTTACCCAGTCCATATCCTGAAATGTCAACAACACTTCCGGGGCATAGTTGTCCTCCATCCAAAAGAGTCCTTTCAGGATTTCTGGGGTATTCGGGTGCTCAACGCTGAGCATCTTCTTAAACCAGTCGTCTGGTTCGGAAAGCTTCACCTGTGCCAGCTCTGAGACGCTGTTCTGCATAAACTTTGCACAACAGCATGGAATCACAGGCTGAGCACAGATAGGTGCGCGATGGGTAAACAAGGAGTTCCAGCACATGGAGACACGAGCGCCAAAGCCCGTGCAGCTGGTGATCAGCTGCGGTGGGTTGTACTTCCTTGCCAATGGCACAGCAGCTGCTTCAAACTTGGCCCAGTCCAAGTCTTTCAGGAAGTCCGCTGGCTGCACACGCCCTGGGTCAGCAGCTGACATCAGGCTTTGTGTCTCGGTTCCCTTCATCATTGCTGTGGGGAGCACGGTGGGGAAAAGTCCAGTGGACTGTAAAACTTGATTGATTTACAACAACGTAGCAGTATGCGCGTATGCGCAGCGTACCCTCCCTTGAGCCAAGAGCAGTGGCATTATGC
This sequence comes from Symbiodinium pilosum, assembly GCA_905231905.1. Lineage (NCBI taxonomy): Eukaryota > Dinophyceae > Suessiales > Symbiodiniaceae > Symbiodinium > Symbiodinium pilosum. The sequence continues at coordinate 29,282 of CAJNIZ010047576.1, read as the reverse complement.
ACAGTGACAAAGAAGAGGAGATCAGGACAGCGACAGGACACAAGGGCATCAAACAAACACAGCACGGGAGCGTGGCAGGGAACGGACTGCAAAGTCAGAAGGATTGCAGATCACCAATCCTTTGCCTGGAGATCTTTTTCGTGCGCAGAGCACCCCCTTGCACATCAGAAAACTGGATTTGAAAGCACAAGCTGCTGCAACAAGCGGCTAAGCTCTACACATAGACTAGATGCCAAACCCCCTGACTGCAGCAGCCACACGGGCCAATTGATGCCAACGAGCATGGGCAGGAAGAGCGTTGCTCAGGCTTCACACCGTTTGAACATTGATTTGCATAGTAGCCTAACCAACAAGATCACAGGCGGTTGTCATTGGCAGCGCAAATACTCCTTTTCTCTGACTGTGGCAACTGGACAGTGCTAATCACGGCGTGCCCTTTGGCAAGATGCATATGCTATGCTGCTTTGGGATCCCCAGCGAGGACCTGCCACCTTTGAAAGGTACGAAACGGGCAGCACAAACGCTACCAAAGCTCGGCGGCGGCTTCTCTGGTCAAAACAGCAAGTCTTGACGAAAGACCCCTGCATGTTTATCAAGAAACTCCTGGAACGAGGGCTTCGAATCAGACCTGTCAGCTAGGTGGTCGAAAATTCCCAGCGCAAACTTCCGCAGCTCCTCAGTGGGATGGTTGATACATACAAGTGCAGCACTTGAGACTCCAATGCTTCCAAAACATGACAAAGCCAAGCAACATCTGCAGCATCGTAGTTTGTTTCCAATCCCAGTTCACCCAAACAGTACATCTCAGCCAAGTGCATGCAAGCGAGAGGGTGGCCCTTGCGACCCGTCGCCCGAAGCCACTCCACAGCACCAGGATCCTCCTCCCTCCGTAAGCAGATGGCAAACTCCAGCATTGCCTGAATGTCATCCTTCCGTTTTGCCAATACTTCCAGACCGATGCGATCTTCCTTTGCCGTCAAAGAACATCTGAGAGGATGAGATAGGAAATCCAGAGCACGGAACTTGCCCACGAGGTCATCCCGGATCGTGTAGGTGGACCCATGGTTGGTGTTTCCCGGCTTCTGCCAGGTCATGTAGAACAAACGTCTTCTAGAACCCCCAGACTCTGCTGGCAGATTTGAGCCGCCACAGTGGAGCAGTCGGGAATTCATCAAAACGGCCGAACCTTGTTGGCAAGTAGCATGTTGGCCACCTCCAAACTGTTCCGGAGACCTCTCAGCCCCAGGCATTATGGAGAGCCACTGCTGAAGATACGGGTCATCATGCGTGCCAGGAAAAAGTATCGTAGGCCCCATCTCAGGGGAAATATCTTGCAATGCTATAAAGACAGTCAGCAACGGAGCACAGGCCGTCTTCCAGCCACCAGTGTCCACATGTACATTTTGTCTGGGTGCTCCGGGATCAGTTATCAAACACGAGAGTTCAACCAGCACACCATCGGCCTGAACTGTCCCGTAGAGCAGGCAGCGCAAGGCCTGCACTGCTTGACGCACCGCTTCCTCAACAGTCTCACTCAATGGTAGCTTCAAGTCCCACCGGTGCTGACGGTCACGCACGGTACCGAAATGCTGCTGCAGCAAGTTCTGACGACGGTCTGCGTCACTTTCTGCAGAAATGGCACTCTGTGCTGCTTCGAGATGGTCGTCCACAAGTGCTTGCAATCGCTTGCAAAGATCAGGACTTAGCACATCCCGCACCAAGCCACAGCCATGCTGCTCCAAGTGACCGATGCAATTGTCCGCTGATAGCTTTATGTCATCTGGAGTCATGGGATCTAAAGGCTCTCATGTCCATCGCTCATCCAACTCCTCTGCATAATTGTGATTCCTATCATCGATGAGGCATTGCTCCTGGCTGACGAGCTCTTTGCAGGACCCAGGTGGTAGCGTCAAAAAAGCATCGTAGTCAGCCATGGCACGATTGGCATGATCAATCCTACTAGCCCGTGCTTGCACTCTCATGCCACTAATTACAATGTGCTGAATGAGCAAGGAATACGGTTGCGGTAAGAAGCACTGCATCACTTTACCTCCTGCAAATCATGGTTATTGCAATGGTTTAGGCACACTATATGGTGCAAGACTTCCTCCATCAATAGTGGTAGGCTTTCTTCCGGACAATGTGTCATTTGCATCATTCTCATTCATTCTCCATTTTGGACAGCTGTGAAAAGACAGCTTCATCAAAGGTGTCAAGTTCACTGTTCAAGCGTAATTGCATCATGATGATATGATGACAGCTGCTTGTAGCAGGGCGGTTTTCGCGTGCTCCGCGCGTGAAGGACAACAACACTCCACCACAGGAGACTGGAAACCTACGGAATCCATTCCCGTGCCATGCCCAGAGCGCCAAAGGCAAAAGCTCCACTTCGTGGGCAGCCTGCCTCGCGCCAATGAAAGAGGAACATGGTGAAGTCGTGCGTCACGGATACCAAACTGGCTCTGAAAAGCCGCTGTGGGTCGTGCGCGGCCTTGAGAACATGCATTCCGGATTGGCCATTGCGGCGATGCTGGAGCCCTTCGCCTGATGCGCAACTTTGGGCAAGAGCGCACGGAACTGTCGCTGGTACGGCTCGCTGAAAGTGCGGCGTAGCCGGCGCTGCTCCTCATCGGAATATGGCATCGACATCATTGACATAACCTTCTCCTGCCAGCCATCCCGTCTTCCCTGACTGGTTCTGGCTTCAGGTCGAGCCGGCGGCCGTGGATCCACGCAGCCGCGGCGCACGAAAAGGTCCAAGCTGCGCAAAGCAAGACCAGGCTTCTCTGTGCCCACGTCTGCGCTCTCTTGAACCACCGGGGCAGCTCGGGACTCCTTCGCGAAAGCTGGGCTCGGCTTCAGCGGCCATTTTCGCATGGTCGTCAGGCGCCTGCAGAGCTTCTGAATGTTCATAGGCAGAGGCGTGTCACATAGATTCAGCTTGGCACCCTTCAATGAAGACGGCAGCATCTGCACCAGGTGCCCGACTGATGCTTCAGAAATATCCTGGCAGCCCTGCAAGTTGATGTGCATGACGCCCAGCTCCGACATTACTTGCATACGGTGTGCCAGCGCATCGACGGTCTCATTCGAGATTTGAAGGAAAGCAAAGTCAAGCTTGAGAAGCGTGACAGGCGGCAGACCCTCCACAACAGCAACCACGCCCGAATCAGTGATAGATTTGCAGCCCCTGAAAGATAAGAGAAGATTCTTCAAGCTCACCAAATCATTCAGCATCTCTGCTAATGCGAGCAAGCTCTTGTCGCTTAAGTACTCCACGATAGAAAGGTCCAGGTCCAGAAACCTTGCCGAGGCATGGGGACAGTTCCCAGAAGCAAAAAGGTCAAATGAAGCTACTGAAACAGCATCAAAGGAGTACCAAGTAGCTTCAATGAGTGCACACTGCGAATGCCTCGACAAAGGCTTGCCAAGCTTCGGATCTCGGAGTTGCAAGCCAGGTTCAGGTGCAAAGAAGTCAGGCCAGCAGGAAGCGCATTTGACAAGGCGTCAACACCTCCTTGGCCGACGCCAGAGCATAACCTCGCCAGCTCTCTACAGTCTCAGCATGCAATTTCAACGCTAAATTCGGGCCTTTGCCCCCTCCTCACCCCAGCAACTGCTCCATCTGTCATTTAATCTCTCCTGCCTGCCCTATCTTTCTACACACGTGCCGAGGCTAGCCTTTGTACCGTTCACACCGTTCACCACTCAGCAAAGCCCCAGCAGCCAATATCGATACCCTCTAGCCGCTAGCGATTACGACTATAGACTATAACTGTTAGAAGCCATGCTGTAGGGAACGCTCGCGCTTCTTGGCAGGATTGTGAGCCTGGATGTGTGCGCGCCGGCGGCATGGTTCTGCGTTTGTGCAGACTGCCCCATGCCATATATGGTTGCGCCCCGGCCGCCCCCCCCTCCCCCCCATGGTATCCCCCATCCCACGTGATAATGATACAGAGAAGGGAGAAATTCCCCTCCACCCCCCCGTGGTCCTGTGGCGCCTGTGGTGCTTGCTTGGGGGTGTTGGTTTGGTCTCAATCAACTTGTGGTATTAGGTCCACTCCTTCCACCCCGCACATGATATAGGGAGGAAGTGTTCCCCCCCTCCCCCATGTGGTCCTGTGGGGGTGCTGGAGCCTGGGGGTGTTGGTTTGGTCTCAATCTTCTGAACCCAGGTCCACCCCTCCCACTGTGCACATGGTATACGGAGAAACTGTTTTCCACACCCCCCCCCCCGTGGTCCTGTGGGGGTGCTGGCGCCTGTGGTGTTTGGGGGTCATGGTTTGGTCTCAGTGAACTTCTGGTTTTAGGTTACTTGACCGCGTCTGCCCTCCTTCCTTGTGACTGTACGCATTTGATGACAGTTACGAGAATGGCGCCTCCAAGGCAAGAGCGAGGACTTTTCCGAGGATCGCGAGCTTGACACCCACCAGCCCTGTGACTGTTAGCATTTTTGAGATCTTTGACGTCAAAAACGATGACAGTTACGAGGATCGTAAACTGGACACCCACCATCCCTGTGACTGTTCACACGTTTAGGAGGTCTGAGCTGGGAAGGAACCATACCATGGGGGGGGGGGGCTCAGAACGCACAGCGCACAACCATATATAGGTCTCACTGAGGGTGTGCCAAATCAGGTGCACGCAGCTGCCAGAAGACCTGCGGCATGAACACATATCTGTGTGCCCTATGAGGCAGGTCCAGTCTATCTTTCATGCCCAGGACAAATCTTGAGATCAGAGCATCCTGGAATCGGAGTGTGAGTGTGCTGCTGTTCCGTGTCCAGGAAAATGGAAAGCACTGTTTGCTGGCCCCATTCGGCAATCTTCAATTTCTGATGGGGGCCCTACTGACTGCTGCAAGTTTGTGCAATGTTACCTGAGCCTGCATGCAAGTTCTTGCTGCCACATGCGGAGCCCAGCAAAATGAAGTCGCCGTGGCAAGGGCGATGGACTCCAGACCAACATCGGTTGTGAAAATATCCTGAGGTCCTAGGGGCTCCTCAGACAGCCACTTACCTCAAGCCCCAGATGATGCCTGTTAGAATCAATCCCGACACAGCTGAGGAGCTTGAAATTCAACCTTATGGTCCGCAGCTTGGCAGGCAAGAATTTGGCTAGTTCTGCAACTCCTTTCACCGTGATCTGAGTACACATGCCAAAGTCAAGGTTGACGTGAGCCAGGTTCCTGTGCATGGCTTTTGCTATGGCGGCCAGGCTGGGGTCATCCAGTCGTGACGCAGAGAAGTTCATCTCTAGACGGTCTTTGGCTGCATCTGCCCGAATGCAGTCAGCTAAAGCATGTCGCGTTCGTGGGAGCTTTCCACTCTCTGTATCGAGCATTGGCAGCCACATCATGCGAGCAAACAACGCACGCAGCTTGATGTTCACCTTCTCCTGAACAGGCAAAGAGAGATACGGCATCATGACATGCTGGTCAGCAAGATACGTTCCCACCAATGCAAATGTAAGATGCATGTCGAGGCTCCAGAAGGCGGTGCAAGGGTACAGATCCGATCTCCACCCCTCTCTCTTCGAGAAACTTGTAGAGGATGCGGTTGCGGTCCAGCTTGCTTGAGGCATCGGACCTTTCGAGGCCAATATCCGGGGCTGCCAGAAGCATCTCCTTTGAACAGGTACGGCAATGTTGAGATTCAGCGGCAATAGCCAGCTACGCTTTGATGAGCGCAAACGCACTTACTTGATGCCACGGTGCTGCCGGAAACGTCTGCTCTCGATGGCTCTTTTGCCGCAATCCGCCCCCAGCAGTCTTGTGTTCTGTTCTGCGTTCGGGCTCTGTCAGATGCTCTGTCAAAATTTTGACGCCTTCCACGGCACAGGCTGCCTTCGCGAAAGGGCAAGCTACGCAAGTGACCCTGGTGCATGCCAACATGCGCGATGCCTCACAATTGCTCAGGTAGGTCCTCACAAACCAAAGCAGGCGCGGATGAACCAGCCCAAACCAGACGAACTATTCGTTGGCAGGAAGTATGAGTTTCACGCAAAGTCCGCACTTCCATTTGCACCAGGATGCAATGTCCAGGGGTTTGCGTTGGTCCAGCACGGCTAACGCAATCTCCATCAAGCACCTCAGGCCAGGCATCCAAACATTTCATTAGCGTGAGCAGCTACCATCTTGTAAACAGACGTGTGAGAAACTAACATCGCGAAAGCATGCGCAGGGAATTCTGGGCCATCATACGCTGGATACAGTTGTGACATCAATGGACGGTTTACGCATGTGCATGCACTCAAAGCGTATTGACTGGATAGACAAGATCTTGCCACAAGAAGGATGTGTCAACTTCACTGTGTGGTGTCGAACTGCTCCAGCTATTAGGACCTGACGTGGCGCACTCCTTGACATCATCGCACGGTTTGAGGCAGTTTGCAGCACAGTCTATTAGCTATGGAACAAAAACAGCCAGAGACTCTGCAAACACCGCAGAGGTGCCAGGTTCGGCTGAGAGGGACTGACGTTGTGCCCAGAGCCAGAAGAATGCCAGTCGATTTGCTCATCGCCTGCAAGCAGCAACTGGCTTTCACGCCGTTGAAGCTGAATTGCTGAACTGGGGCAGGAGCTCGCCAGGTTGAGGAATTACGCAAATGATCCGGCAGTACTTCATCCAAGCCATATCGATGAGCGTAGGCCCATGCCCAGTATGGGGTGTCATCAGCAAGCTGTCTTGTGCGAATGTGGTGTCGCACACCTCAGCGTGTGTACGGTACAGTTCGGCCACAGCAAAGGAAAACCTAAAAGGGATGAGGCCATGGCAGTCCAAAATATCTTGGACCGGCTGGCCGAAGTAGTGGCTAAGGTAATATTCTGGCTCCTGAATGCCGTCAGCCACCATCTCCACAAATGAGCATTTGTTTGCCCCATCAAGGGGTTTGATCACCCAGTTGACGACATCGTAGTGATCAAGTCCGTGACGCGTCAGTGGGTGAAGCTCGGAGGTAGACAAGTCTTGCCAAGCATGACATTCTGCCAGAGCATAGCTCCTTCAGCATCACAACAAAAACACCTCGACACCTATAAAGCCAAATTTGCTACCAGCAGCATATCTGAGCATACTGTGGGCTGCTGGCCATGGCACAGAACCTCCAACAATTGCTGGAACATGATTGCCCTGTCTTCTGGGGCGTTGATCGTGCAACCTTGTTGGCAGCATGCGCTTGCATCCCGCGTGCAGCATTCCACATCTCCTGGCAAGTCGCAGCTTGGATACCTCCTCGACAAAGATGCCACATGATAAGGGTCGTCAGGCGAGCGTAAAATGGAAACTACCTCAGGATTAGATGCACAAACACTCTTGCTGAGGCGCCTCGAGATCTCAGGCCAGATCTGGTTGCTCTTTCTTTTCAGCGTGCCTAGGTGAGGGCAAGATATTTCACGCGGCCTTGCAGAAGATTAGAAACAAGCACGCGGCGTCTGCGCTACGACATGCCTGTCTTCAGAAGCCATGTGTGTTGCATTCTCGGTCAGAAGCAGGTCTCTTGCACCGATCGTTATAGAAACCAAGTCAACATCCCGCATAAAGCGTCAATGCCATAAGTTTGGGCGCTTCTATTGCATGTTATTGCATGGCCCATAGACACATAGACCCTACAAATTTTCACAGCCAGCGCGTGATCCAGCTGTATTCGTCTTCGAGCACAGTCCCATATGCTGGAGCCAAAGCCAAGATTGCAATGCTGGGCTTGGGCGCACAGAGGTGCAGTATAGTGCAGCTGGGTAAGGCAGGTAACGCAAGCAAGCAAGCAAGCTTTTCTACCAAGGCACCGCGTCCCTTGCGGTCTACACTCTTGGTCTGCCTGCAGCCGTAGATTGCTTGGCAATCCCGGCAGCCCGTTGAGAAGGACCTAGCATCTCTGCGCTTCCCTTCGTTCATCAGGCTTGAGGCTCGACGTTTTGTCAACACGCCGCTTGGGTGCAGGGCCAGTATCCCTGGCAGATCTTGTGTCGACCGTGCTCCGGTCAATCACGGCCCAACCATTCAATACTCCAGCCAAGTATGGCCTCAAGTGCGCTCGCTACATGCCTGAAATTGAGGCAATGAAAAACACAGGCTTCTTCAAGCTGAGGCACGTGGCAGGCTGCAAAGGTTCCCTCGAGCTTGACGCCAGATCTGGGTCCTGCAACCTCTGTTTTGGCGGAAGAGACCCCAGTGCTGGGCCTCGGGAACCGTCCTCCAGCACCATTTTCGGCATCGATGCTGCTGTTTCTTGCCAAGAAGGGCGGCTCCACGACACTGGGCGATCTTTCTGCGGAATTCCAAGCAAATCATCCACATACTCATCCAAAAGGCCATATGCTTCGGTCTCTTGCGAGGGTGAAGCTTGCAGGGCTTCCAAGGGTTCAACCCCTGGCTGTGTCTTGGCCATGGGACTCACCGCTACTGGGACTCCCGGCTCTGGGGCCCTTCTCTCCGTTGCTGTGAGCAAAGCTTTCCAATTGTCATCGCCTGCTCAATGCAATCTTTTCAAGAAACTGCTCTGACCGTGCACATATGCTTCTTGCCTTCCAAATCCTTACTCGCAACCTTTGTCTCCACGGGTTGCGGAAGGTTCGAGGTGCCGCATGCTAGACCTTTGACAAGAGACATGCATCCCCCAAGAACGACTTGGCGCTTGCTCCACTACGGTCTGAGCACCGAGCCCATGCTAGAAATTATCAGAAAGGGCTGCGGATCCTTGCACAAGTGTACGCGAGGCCCTGCGAGAACAGCTCGTATTTCTGAAATGCCTGCTAGGTCCTGCTTGGTGCTAGTATAGAATGCCAAGAGGCTTTCGTACATTGAAGTAACACTGACAGCTACACTGACCGAAACCTGCGGTTGTCCGAGCCGTTTGCGCTGACAAAGGGCCTGCATGTCTTCAACAGCTCCAGTGCCACTTACATGTAACAGCACGCTGGCAGTATGAACTTTTCTATCGCAGCTTGACGTCACGAGACTTCACGAGTGGATCGTCCTCACTACTTTCGTCGCTGCTCAGGAGGTTATGATGCACAAAGGATGTGTTGTCAAGCTTCTGGCACTTCTTTGCACGGGCATCGGCCAATCGAGCTGCGCGCTCGGCTGCTGTCACGCGAATGGCACCAGCGTAGTGTGAAAATCCCAAGGCAGAGGTTCCAGATGAATGTTCCAAAGCAACACACGATCCAAGCAATGATGTGCGACCCTGGTTTTCCTTGCCAAGGCCACTGCCCGCCTTGTAACCCATCTTCTCCATCATACGCATCGCATTCGACCCGTAGGTCTCTTCTTGGAAGTCTTTTTCGATCTCCCCTTCCAGCTCTACATGCTCAGTACACAGCCGTTCTCCGGCTGATTTGTCCTTGCTGCTCGCTCCTCGCCGTATCTGTTTGTACCTCTCGGCGCTCTGCTCCACCAAGTTGCGGTCACGACCATCGTAGAATGATATGGCCTCATCCGGGCTGGACCACTGCTGATGCCTAAAAGTGCAGGCTGCCCCCTTGTCACACTGCCCGCGCTGCAGGAATGTGCACAGCGGCACGCTGTTCGGGCTGCTGTGCGAGAACGGGCACACATCTTTTTGACATCCCTTGACACTTCCAAAGAACTTGCAGGCAGCGTCAGTTGGGATTTGGGGCGGGCCGCCATAAGATGCATTTGCGGCGGTGCTTCCATCTTTGAAGCCCTTCCCCTTGGACTTTGCTGGCCTGCCGTGTTTGTCCTTGCCCTTCTCTCCTTTGCCTGGAGCGGGCATTGCAGCATAGAAAAGCGGCTTAGCCTACTGATGAACCATGCTAAAAACTAAAAATCTTCTGCTGTGTAAGACTTGAAAAGTGCTGTCAGCTAGTGAGCAGCTAACAAGCCCAAGTAGAGGCTCCGGCACTACCTTACATCAAACGTCCCCATGTGTAACAGGCTTGCTAGGGCCAAAGCGAAAAGCGCAGAATGCTGAGAGTGTGGCCGCAAATCTGTTTAGCAACTTCACAAGCAAGGCTTCACACATGTCAACATCTGCACAAAGCAATAGAACATGCCAGCTCACTGAACCTTGGTCTCATGCTGCACGTTTTGCGAGGGACAGGGCACTTGTCGCTGCCAGGCACTTCTGTACGACGTCTACTCTGTGTCACTGACAGGGTGCGAGCCTGATACTTAAGTTGTAGCCAAAAAGACTACAGTGGTCGAAATCGGTTTTCGGCTACTCTGTCTTGACCTATAGTTCACGGTAGTTCATGAATGCAGGCTCGTCTTATAGGCATTCTGCACACCCCTCCCTCAGATGACGACTCTCAGGCTCGTGGCTTAGCCCACTCCACCTTCATGATCAAGTTGTCATAGCCATGGCCGTTCAAACGATCAATGGCTCTCTGTGCATCTTCTCGGTTGTAGTAGGTGATGAATGCAAAGCCCTTCGACTGGAAGGTTGTCATGTCCTTGGCCAAGAACACCCTCTGGAGCCGGCCGCAGCCTCCAAAGAGATCTTGCAAGTCTCCCTCCTTGACATCATCAGACAGGTTGAAGACCCGCAGTGTGGCATCCTGTTGTCCCGAATAGTCTCCTCCCTTGCCCTTGCCTTTGCCTTTGGCACCATCACCCTGCGCTCCTCGGAGGCTGGGTGGCACATACTTTCCAGGTGCTCCAGACGGAAGGGTTGCTGCTGTTTCGGTAGTGTCCTTTTTGTCCTCCTCCCCGACACCTACCTGATCCTTCATCTCTTTGTTCAGGTCTGTCCACACCTTCTTCTCCTTCAGCAGGCTTTCGGTGATGGTCAAGCTCTCTTCGAAGAACTTCTCTTCTGCATCATCCTTCTGTGACAGATCCACATGGATCTTCTTGGCTGACTCCACCGGAATTTCTTCCACGCTCTTCATGCACAGAGTCTTCTCGTCTGCCTCAGAATTGGTGAGAGCTTTGCCAAACTTTTCCAAGGACTTGCGAGCCATGATGGATTCGTTGGTCCATTTGGTGGTAACCAGCTCTTTGACCTTCTTTGTGATTTTGTACGTGGCGCCGTTCTTCTCGACATACTCGACGACGCTCTTGATTCCATCCTTGTCAGCCTGAGTTTCGAATCGTCCCTGGGCCTCTTGCGCTGTCGTCTCGTCCTCATCGTCAAAATCTGCCCACTTCCTGCCCCACCGTGTCGCGGACATGTTGGCCTGCTTTGAAGTAAGTCGACACTGTATGGAAAGGACGGAACAAAATGGATACTATGTACCCTGCGAGCCAAACATACGGAAGGCCAACAAAATGTCTGACTGCAACTGGAAAGCTTTTGCAAGCCCTGACGCGAAGCAGAATTGACAGGTCTTTTCAACGCTCTCAAGACGCCTGATGCAGCTGCCAGTCAGTTGCTACAGCAGGCTGGGGTCGCCCAACAGTTTGGGCTCATTCATTCGAATTTGCACTTCTTCTTCTGGAATGCATGCACTTTGTCGTAGAATGCCATTCGCCAAGCACACTAATGCCTCACATCTGATTCTAGACAGCGATTGCAAACAGCTCCTTCGCACAGAGACTCTGCACAGTAATCCTTTGATGAATGGACTCTCTTGCCCGGGCCTTCCATCATTCAGCTGGCATGGCCATGGCTGGTCAAACGGTTCATGCTGCCTGTCTTTTCCGGCGGCGCTTTCAACAAGGAGTGCAAACAAAACCTTTGCACTGGCTTGCTCCTTGCAATGATTTTGACACTTTGCATGGTGTGACAGCCAACCAAACCTTCGAGCGAATCATCTCCTGTGAACGGCTGCACTTGCACTCCCAAACTCATACCAAGAAATTCACTCTGCAAAGAAGTGTTTGCGTCGCTTTTGGGTGGCTGTTGGCCAAGTACACTGTCTACACCAGCCTGCACTCAACAGCGGGGTAGGTTTGCAGCTGTGCTGTGATGCCCGCTACCTAAAAAATTTGGCCCGCATCATGAACTCAAGATACTGGGATGAGTAGCGCGAGGTCTCATGGATTTGACTATGCAGCCTTGGAACCCAGCAACTGGTGCATGCAAGGCACAGCCCGTCTTATGGCAAGCAATGCTGAACACCATTATGAAAGCAACCTGGCAACTCATGCAGCCCAGAACCTCAAAAACAAACAACCGTTTTGCACGCATGGTCGACACGTTCTGCTCTAAATCTATGCATGCCGGCTCGTGTATTTTGCTCGTGTATTTCTAGCTACAATTCATTTGCAATGGCCCGCTTGCACGGACAGACATACGGCAATTGCGCCAAGCGTCTGAAATGCTTGCCTCACTGCGTCGGTGCCTCTCTGGCAAAGAATCCTGGCTGGTATTTGTTGCCAATATACCTGCCTTTCACCCAGATGGAAGGGGCTGCTGGTGAGGAGGTCATTTCAAGCAAATTCGCACGATGCACAGCGTGTGGTACCTTGTTGAATGCCACGCCCTCGTCAAGCAATTGGTTCTCCGCTTCCTCGCAAAAGGGGCAGCCAGGCCGCGCGAAGACGACGACATCTGCCGTTTTTACAGCTGCGGCTGTGGAAGCTACATTGGGAGGCATATCTTGGAGGGGCAGATCCGTAGTGGATGTCGCAGCGTTCTCGTCCTCAACCTGGGGCAATTTCTCAGGCGGCTTGCCTTGCAAAAGCAATGTAGTGCTGCCAAGCAGGACGCCCAGCTGCACGCCAACTAAGCGTCCCAGGGTTCCCATTCGTTTGGTTTCAGGCATCTCCAATTGCTCAGAAGTCAAGTTTGCGCTGGGAAGGCCTAGCCGCCCAGCGAAGGACTCGATGGTCCCTCCGAACAAAACACCACACGAATCGCTGCAAAACAAACCAATGGCCGCTGCGGTTATGGAAGAGATGCCAAGCCTTGCACCTAACACGGCATCCATGGTTGAACCAACTTGCGTCATCACCACGCAATCCACAATTCCAAATCCTATCATCGGAACAGCGCTCTGCAACGCATGCGTTCGTAGTTGCTGCTTGGAAGGGGCTTCTTGTGCTTTGCCAGGCATGGACGAGAAGACCCTACATCTGGAAAGATGGTTGACGTGAGCATGTCTGCACAGTTCCTGCGCAGCCCGTTTCATCACAACACAGTGGAGAGCCATGGGCAGGGCGTCATGGGCAATAATTGACCCGGAACGGCTATGCGAACATTCCGGTAAAGGCATGCAATCACAAAAACTCACAGTGTTGAACAGATTTTGCTGCAGCCGCAGCTTGTCTCCTGTCACCATGCCATGTCTCCCTTGTCACCTTTGCACTGATGAAGCACAGCCGTCCAACACGAATGCCCAAAGTCCAAGCTCCAGACTGCACATTAGCTGATCCAGCTCGCCTGTTTGAATGCTGGTGACGACTTCCGCATTTTGGCCCCAACCTGCCGAGAGGTTAGTTCCCATCCTTCTTCCGTTGCCCAAGGGCCCAAGTGATGGACGACAAAAACCGGAAACAGTGTAGATTGTTGCAGAATTTCCGCAAAAGTTCAAGGCACGCTTTTGCACGCATCATACACAAAAACTCGTGCTGCGGATTCTGAATTCTCGGTTGAATGCCCACGCGCCTGATCCTTTCTTGGCGATTTGTTCCGACCATTCTGTGGTCCCAGTGTCCCCACAATTTGCCAGACGCAGGATTCCAACCAGCATAGCATTGCCATAGTTAGGCGATATGGAGTAATGAAATGTATTGGTGAACTTGACAACTCAGAATATGAGGTCGATGAAGTTTTTTTGAGCAGTTAGATCCTGAGGTCTGCGCCCAAATCGTACCTGTGTAACTAAAGTAAGAGTCAAAGCCTACTACAAATCCAGCTAAACAAGCGACGCCATGCAAAATCGAACTGCATTAGTTAGCGGGCGTAACGGGTCTCAGCAACGGGTCATGAATATCATTGAACCACACTCGAACATTGTCTGCATAAAGAAGCTACTGACACGGCTTCTTCACACATGTGTTGTTGTTGTTCACCGAACTACATTCATTGACATGGGAGCAGCGTGAAATCTCCACCATGAAGGTTATGAAATTAAGTTGCGCGACGTGATGGGGTTCATGGAAAACGGGGTTACCACATATATTCTTTGAGGGAAGCTGTTGCTGACTCGGCCAGTGTAATCAGAACCTTGGCGGGAACTTGTATACCATGTGCGCGCATATTCATATTCAGAGCCCACTTGGGCAATGACGCTAACATCCCGGTTTTGTATTTCACTGTTTGGTTGGCAAAACAATTGGAAAATAGATCTTGCCATGTCGCAATGTGGTGCATGGCCATCTTGATTTGAGGAGGCTCACTTGGCACATTTTTTCCTGCGCGCATTTTTTAAGCCATACTGGCGCGGTCCCAGTACAAAGCGCGGCATTGGGGTCAAGCCCCACGGATTATCGATTGGCTTGAATTCATTACAAGAATGAAGACATGTCCAAGAAAGACATCAGGGCACACGGGGGGCTGAGGCCAGGCCGAAACCAGCCAAAACGGACGCGCACCCATGCTGGGAATGAACAATTCAACATATAAGCGTAGAGGTAATTGATTGGCTTATTGAACAACTTGAACCAAGCCGGTCACTTCCAAAACGCACGTCCCACGAGTTGTTGCCTCCCGATTCAAGTTTCTCAGCACGGAACTACCCCCCCCCCCCGGCACCCCTTTCCCAATATATTCCATTTTAAGTAAAGTGTAGTCCCTAGGGGGGGGAGGCGCCTACTACTACTACTACTACTGCCAGGTTTTAGGATTTAGGCTCTAGGGTTTTAGGGTTAGATATTTCCCTTATATGGGTCATTTAAAGAGTGACCCCAGGAATGGAAAAGCACATCGACGAGAAAATGCAAGATGAGATGGCAGCTCAGATTGTACAGGGGTTATGAGGACATTAGGGTGTACGAAGTAACCTATCTTTTTTTGGAGAAGGCCTCCGCATACAAGTTTCTAGCGGCGGCAACATATCACTACCGCGGTCACACAGGTCATTACCGGGTTGCTGTTGAGGAATTTCAGGTCAGCTGCTATAATACGCAAATCCTCTTGTTTACTATTAGATATATACATATGTATATATACGCATTATGGTAACTTAGTTTAAGTTCCATAACAGCAACTCAGATTATGCATGCAGCGCGGCATTCAACATCGAAAGCTGGTGTACACAGCCCAAAATATCCTCCCAGGCATCTTGTTCTGCGACTATTGGAAAGGCAATTCCTGAGAACCATGCCGCATACAAACTTCCTCGTATTGAGGGCAGGGATAACGTTCGGGTGCCTGACTCGGAGTGGGCGGATGAGTATATGGAAAAACACCTTAAGAAATCACGGTTAGGTCTTACTTGGCCGTGCTTTGCTCACCCAAAGTGGTTTAGGGATTACAGTTGAACGGTGACTGATGGAGCCTAAGAGTAAGAAATCATGGAGAAGACACTCAAACGTCCAGTTCAACTTCAGAAGCCGAGAATGTCACAGTGTCATTCCCAGGTTCCATAAACACCCATTAAAAAAGTGTGGAAGGGTTTAGGGCTGTACATATACGATGTGTGTCTATATACACACATATAAATGAAAGGTTTAGGTTTAGGGGTGTACAAGTTATATATCACGAGCCCAGCGTCGCCGGTCTCGGAGCCGGCGGCCGTTGCCTTTCAGGCAGTCTCAATCCCTAACCCAAGTTACACTTACTCACCCGGCACAGCACTGCATAAATCCAAAAATCATTGTTTTCTAAGTTTGCATCTCGTAGGCTCATCCCCAAACCCACAGAGATCCAACTTAGCTTCGGGGACGAGGATGCTTGAAGCAGGCTTTGAAGCATCTTTGAGGTATGTAGTTTCACGCTATCCACATTCAGATGAGCGACCTTAATTTGTTAGGGATCCTGACACACTGGGCTCTACTATCTCAGGGGGGCCCTATAATGCCAGCGAATGCGGAAGCCCCTGGCAAAAGCATTTTATACAGGGTGTGCAACAGTTCTCGACCCCCCTGACCGAGCCAGGAAAATGGTTGAATGAACCTCCTTTGACTGATGAGAGATTCTTTTTCAAAAAACATGGTTTAAATTAAATCGATGTCTAATCATATTCTCTCAGGCAGCGAGATGCTGTCAAAATCGAAAAGATGTTAAAAAGCTGCGTGTTCACAGGCACCTCAATGAAACATCTGCGCAGTACCCAAAAACTTGAGCGATCAGGGGTAAGGGGTCTAAGCTGTCTGATGACGATGCCAAACCTAGCAAGCTCCGGAAAAGGACGGTCAAGGAAACACTTAGCTACATCAGCGCCCCTAAGCTCCTAAAACCTAACCCAATTTGCATAACAGGCTACACACCCTGAGCCGCACACCGCGAAGCCTCAATCCTAAACCCTGAGTCCTACACACTAACTTTTGATCCTGAATCCCAACCTCAAGGCGCTAGGCTCTCAATCCTTAACCCAAGAACTTTCATCCTAGATCTTAAGCCCACAACCCTTAACCCTGACCCCCAAGCCCTTAACTCATCTGAAGTGTAAACTCTCAATCATACACCCTTAACCCTCTGCCATACTCAACCCTGAGCCCTACAGACCCTAATCCGCAGCCCTAAGCCCTAAACCCTATACCTTACATGATCGCCATATAACCCCTATATGATATTCCTTTTTTAAATGTACTCCTCAAGCCCAGGGGCCCCAAACCCTCAACTATCGGCCTCGACCCCGGTCGCGGAGCTGCTGCTCGCATCTCTGGCAACATCCCCATCCTCACCGAATCCGTCCTGAGTTAGGGAGGTTTATATAGGGAGCCTGGAAAAGAAAATGGACACTACTAAGACTATCATGGGTTTTGTAGGGTGTATAATAGTATATTATGGTATATTAGGGTTTAGGGTTTGATAATGTCAGGCTTTCTCCAGGGAATCCCTATATGGGGATCATGGGGCACTTATGGGCTATAGTAGGTCTGCATTATGTATCAAGTGCATATGGTAAAGGGAACACTCATCTGCAATAGGGTTCCTTTTCAGGTATACCTTCATTCTCGCATTGAAAGCCCCTGCTACCTGTTTTATGCATGTCGCAGCGCTACGGCTATGAGGATGCCAAGGACTGCCACAGCAACAGGGTAGACCTCTTTCTGACAATTGACCTGGATGGCAATGTTGATTGCACTGATGTTGACCATCGGCGAAAGCATCATGAGCTCCACTAACGCCGTCACCATTATCGCCCTTTTGGAACCCCATTGTGACCCATGCTGCCATGGCGCTTCAACTTTTGAAGCCCCTTGTAGGGTCCGAACATATCTATTCTCACCACGTCTGCCGCTTCAATTCAAAAATTTGCCGGGACATCTTCTGTATGCAGGCCCCTCTATGGTCCGGCAGAGAGACTGAAAGGTGAGCCAAGCTTGGAAGACCAAGAAATGAATCCCACAAGCAAACCCTCATGACACCCCCAGTCGTGACACCCCTTCTGACCTAGACCTGTAGTCCTCTTTGGGACATGTTGCGGCGTGCTTCAACACCTTCCTAGCAGTTAGAAGGGTCATGGGAGATTCTTCTGGCAAATCTAAATCTAGAAACCCTAAAACCCTAAATCCTAGCCCAAGCAACCCAAGCCCAAAGGCAGTCAAGCCTCAGCAGCAACCGCGCTGGATGCAGTTGCCGAATTGTCCCTCTCCGTCCTGCAGGAGAAACCCAAATCGCTTGTCGCATCCCAGACGGGAGAGATCAACATCGCGTCATTTCAACGCAACCCTGGCAACTGCATGAAGAGTTCCCAATCTTTGCGGGACACTTGTTTGATTCGGTTGCTTTTGCTAACTGCCACATGTCCACGAACTATACCCTCTGCAGCCTGATTCTGGCTGGAACCTTAGCCCCTCCCCGCCTAAATTCACAAGCAAGCTCAACCAAAAACTCTCGACTCTAAGCCCTATAAATCCTAAGCTCGAAACCCAAACTCTACACCCTCAACCCTAGGCCCCAGGCCTTAAATCCTGAGCCCTCGGCCGCCTATACCCCCACCACTTTGGACCCAGTATTCTTTCTTTAATAGTAAAGTTATCACTTTTAAGTTGTATTGCTAATATTATGACTACTACCCCATCCGTCCTGGCCCGAGATGAACTGCCCTCTCCGTCGTTGGAGCTGTCGTCTGCATCCTCTCAGGTGGCAATTCACCGAGGGGGTGTGGGGGCAGGGATATAGCTACCATTAACTCTGAAGAATTGCGAATGAAATCGGAAAAAACTGCAACATGATATGAACAACCTAGCTTATGTAAAGGTAATGGGCCAGGGACTATCGGTACTAGCATACATACTGTAAGAGATAATACAAGAATTGTTGTACAGATCCACTCCACCCCACCTCTCGCACCAATGATTTTGGAGTCCATGAAAGTGACCCAGAAGCCTGGTTCAAACTAGGCAGGGCAGGATTTTGGAGGCTGCAGACTCCTAGAGGAGCAGCAAACCCCAAAAGCCTAGAAACTCACAATCCCAGCATGAGCTTTGGAAAAGCTGTTTCAAGGTGGATAGCTCAGTTTTTTCAGAACCATCAAATCGGCGTGATCTAGGGGAAGATGCAGATTCTTGGTGATTCCTCTCGGGAAGGCGCTGTTGGATAGCTTAAGCTAAGTTGACATTGGCATCTCCAAGCCCTGTACAAGTTCATAATACCTTGCTGTCCAACTTTCAACAAGTTCCCTTTAGGGGCAACTTAGCATGTACGCCGGGTTCGTAGAAGCCGGACCCCCTCAAAGTTAACCTCAAATAAGAACCTCGGGCAGCTGCTCAGCACTTTCAAGTGGATAGTGCGTTGCGCGGACATGCTCTGAGCAGGGCAACCCAGTCTCTGAGCCACAAATCCCCAAGGCTTCCCCCAAAGTCCTCGGCATTCTTGCCGGCGCCGCTGCCGCGCCTAAGTGTTCACACCGGAAGCTCATAAGGTTTACAGTAGTCTTTGCAGGCTGCTCAGGATTCAAGAGGTTAAGGTTTTAATTAGGATTCGCAGGTGTTCAAGGGTGTTAAGGTCAAGATTAAGGTTGAAGCAGGTTAGCTTTGGAGAGTTCAGGGTTTAAGGGCTTAGGTCTGATTGGTTTGACCTGCAATACTAACACGGAACCTGAGAAGAAACCCAAAAAAAACCATTGTCCTTTGAAGCTAGGGTGGCTGGCCTCTGCAATTGCTAGCTCGCGGGTAGGGTTAGGAGCTTCAAGAGCTGGTAGGGGAGCACCCATCCAAAGCCTGCTGCATGCGAGTAGCAGGCTTTGATGAGGTATACCCACTGGCCTCCCATTACAGTATCCGCCAAAAATGTAGACTCAACAGCCACAGAACTTGGCTATGATATTGAAAATGTAATGCGGCCCTAAGGAGATCGGACTTCAAACCAGAACAGCAAATCTCTGCAAGCGGAAGAGCAGTCAAAACTTCGTAAACCACTCTGCAGGTTTAGGGTTCAGGGCTTAGGGTTACAGATGTGCTTGGCGGGACTACTGCTCTAAACTTTGAATCGAAAGAAGACCCTGGGACTCCTGACAAAAGCTTATGGCAACAAAGAGGTTCGGAAAAGGAGGGTCTCGGGGTATGTAAAGGAAAAGATGTCTATTTTGAAAGTACATCACACTTAGAATAACAAGCCTGGATATTTTCATCTTTCAGACCATCACCATGCGGAGTGCGGCCCTAGCCCGTACTTAGATTCATATGGAGGGCTCACAAAAAATACTCCAAGTGTCCCTTTTCAGGTGTCCCTCAGGCTTATAGCTGTAGTATTTTGGAGTAGAATATGTGACCCCCATTTTTGGAACCCCCCCTGGAATCGTCAATGTTCAAGAACTCTGGCCCAACTTCAAGGGGAGTTCGGCCTTCAGGCGTGGGAATGTTTCTGTTTTGCTTCTCACAATGGGAACAGTCCAAACGACCTTAGAGGTAGCCCCAGGCATACGAACCCGGAAATAAAACCCGGAAAGTGGCACCGCATGTTGGATCTGGAGCTCCAGCCTTCAAGCCCCCCTCCCGATCTTGCACATTTCTTACCATCCCAGGTGTCTATCACTGTGCAAAAGTGTCTCGTAGCGTCAAGAAACTCCCCAAAAGCCTGGGTCGCCACTGATGCAGACATGGCGCTTTTGCTTACGTCTGCTCGCCCTGCTTCCCTCCCCGTCCGAGGAGCTGTTCGAATCCCTGGCAGCATCTGATGATCTCTAGTCGGCTTGGCTCCTTTTGAATGATTCCCTTGCATAGCGTCAAGCCCTCCACCTAGAAACCAAGGCATAACAGCTTGCGTACATGCTATTTGTACATGTCTGAACGGGTTCTACTGTAGAATCCCCCCAAGCACCGCAAATATCCTGTGGAACATTTTTGTTGAGCAGTATCCTGTTTCAACCCACAAAGTAGAGCAAAAGTGCGGATGAGCACAACTTACTTGATTGATATTTCATTAAGACTTACTTGCTGGGGGCTTTGTCTTAGTATATACCACCCTCACACCCCCAACAAACCCATCAAAGCACTCATCCCCTGCGCACTGCTGCATCCCTTAGAAGAACGTGGCCCCAAATATAAATGTGGAGCAGAATCCTGAGTCTCGCAGGTCCTGTCCCATCCGTGAAGGGTTCTATTTAAGGCACGCGCAACCTACGTAGTCTCTAGGGACCCAAAACTCAACAGCCAATTCTATACCTGTGTTGCCGACACAATTTCTGCATGCTCCCTTCTTATCAATCACCTCCCTCAGTAGTGAAGCCCCTCACCCCTTTAGCGAGGAACAGTCCCGATGCTTCTTACCAGCTAATGTGCGGGAAGATTTGTCATTGGGGGCGATTATCTAAAGCCTTCTACACCGGGAGCTGAGGCGGATGCAGCCCCTAGTTTTAAGGTCAGGCCTCCTCAACTGGAAACCACTACGAAAAATCACCCACTAGCATCCCTCAGGAACTCTACATATGTATGTGTATCATAACAAAAATCTACTTCACGTAAGGAGGATCGAAGGCCAAAAGACCCGAGTGTGCAACCACAAGGTAGCACGCACAGCAAGCGACAAATAACCATAAACCTGCAAAAGCCTTAACCGTAGGGTTTTTTGGACTGGCTTATGGGTTTTCAAAGCGCCCAGCGTGCTCAACGGCTTATTTACGGCTAGCCAGGGCTCAATATGTGGAACCTTTGGGGTATAGCCTGGTGGTTCGCAAACGCACGACTGTTCGTCTGCAGCGTAGGAGCTCCGAGTCAGAAGACGACTCGTCAGCGAGGTTGGCCGGGTCCGCGCCGTCCTCCCAGTCGTGGCTTCTGGAAAATAAGGATGCCCTAGAAACCTTAAGATACCCTCAGGACACTGGGTTTTCTGCGGAGATTATTGGGGCTCCCCTTGGCATAGGGATGATGTTAAGGAATGCCCACTTGAACGAACATGGAACACCAAAAAAGTCACAGGAAGACTACGGTCCTCCGAAGAGTGACTAGAGGTGCCCACTTTATCCTTTTGAGGGTAGGATGATTTGTTGTCAGGGTTTCAGGCTGAATATAGCTGAAGTGGATATCCAAATTATAGCGACTTGTAGGGATCTGTTAAGAACCCAATGGAAAACGTGTCATCCTTTTATGTGGGGCCCAGTGTTCCAGAAGCATATTACACATCCCAGAAAGAGGGTTTCAGCTTCCGGAGCTAGGCATTGTTATAGTGGCAAAAAAACGGTGCTCACACTGGAAACCAGAATCTTAGCGGAATGGTTCTGATCATGACAGCCCTAATCGTCAGCTAAAAAGATGAGGAAAGGCTAGGTCTAGCATTCCTCAAGAAGAAAAAAAGGTATCAGGAGGGGAGATTGGCGTCATTTACTACCTGTTGCACTGAACTGCTACGTAGACTCCAAAATCATAAACCCCTGGCTTGATCCAGAATCTTCGCAATGCAGCACCTGACTTGCCTGAGATGAAAACCTGAGCCCACCACTGCCAGCCATAAGATTTCTCATAATTGATAATGCGCATTCTCTTTCTTGTGTTGTTTAGTGCTTGAATTCATTGCAGCAGCATCCTTCTGTCAAGCCGCCCGCTATACCGTGATCTTCATCAGAGGCCGCATCAACTCTCGAAAGGCTTACCTGTAGCCGACCCTGTCTTCTAGGCTTTCATAAGCCTTACACGATCCTTATGTCATTATGCACGACCGATAACAACCTTACACAATCTCTGTAGGGGAGCAGTGTGCAGCTGTGCATCAGGCCTCTCCACTGATGTATCGCCGCAGGGCCGACCTTTCCTTTTCCACTTCATCCACATGCTCCACAAGGGCCTTCAGCGCCTGTGGATGGACGACAGGCTGTACTGACAAGAGAATGGGCCAATGTGTTATGCATGAGCTCCAAACGCTTCACAACCCAGACCCCCAAACGGATCTAAAAATTAGATCCCCTAGAACCATATGGGAAATTATATAAGGATTATGTAGGGGTTATAATGGGTTTATATAGGGGATCTAGTTTTTAGATCCTCCCAGGGGTCTGGGAACCTAGATTCAGCCAAGGCTTGGGATTCTGGAGAAGGGCTGAAGATTGCCATTAGGAAATGCTGAGGAAAGCTTCTCCCTAAGTTGGTAGCTGTCGTGAAAACGAATCCTTTGTGCAGGGCATGTCTAGAAGCCTCCCCTTTAAGCTTCCCGTCCGCCTTGCCCAAATAGCAATTCCGTCCCACTAATGTTGAACCTCCGTTAGAATTATGCGAATATAGTCCCCCATGTGCTAGGTTTCTACCAAGCACGTTTTACGTTAGGATGGGCGGGGGGGGGGGGCAAAAATATCGGGGGAGAGGATTAACATCTTCTGGGCCTTAAATAAGCATCTGAAACCCCAAGCCCTCGATCCCCAGATCCGAAAGTTCTTCAGGATCCGAGCACAAACTGGAAACTGGATTTGGGCACTTAGCAAGTCTTCCTGACGCAAAGCTGGGGCTCGCAAGAATTAGAATTTTCCCTGATTGTTCAAATGCCGAGATGTTAGGGCTTTGGTTCGCAAATGCTAACTTTGGATTTATGTTTTTGCTGTGCTGGGAAGGCTTGGTGTTCAGGGTAGGAGGATTAAATCCTTTCTGAATTCTTTGCAAACTCCAATAATCAAGCATCCCTGGAGCCCGACGTTTTGAGCGTACCTTGGGGGCCATCTTCCGCATCTGCGCCCATCGCTTTGGAGCTTGACTACCCCGGTCTTCTGCAAGAAGGAAGGCACACTCCTGAGGCTCCACTGCTAGAGCTGCACTAGGAATACTCCAGGGGGAGTATCGGGTTTATGCGGGGAGAATGTACGCAGGGTTTGTTTAGGGGCCTGCAGAGAGTAGGGACGGCATACAGTTTCTGTAGGGATTTGTGGGTCTCTATCCTACTCGGCATAGGAAGGTATTTTCTGGAGATCAGCTCTTGACGACCAAGGTTTGGGGTTTCGGATTTAGGGTTGGAGCTATGGAATTGTTGCTGGGGACTCTGTTAAACCTTGCAAAGGCTAGGCTTCAGGGTGGGCAAAGGTGGGTTTAGGATATCTGCAACAAGCCACGTTGACCCATGAGCTAGTGCTCTTGGAGTGGGCTGCAGCCTTCCCAAGAACGTAAGCCGACAAAACCGGCAAGCTCTGATGGAAAGGTTCGCACACTTCCGAGAATCTGAGTGTTGCATGGCTTTGGTAAGCTGCTGGTGCGGCAATTGTATTCTCACGCTTCCCAGCAACAGCTGTAGTGTTGCTAAGCATGGTTTTCAAGTCGAGTTTTTTCTGAAGCTCAAGGCATAAACCATGAGGACTTCGTTGACCAGAAAGGGAAAGTGGCCATCCACACCCTAAACCCTAAACCCTAAACCCCAAATCAGTCGATGCCAGTCGCAGCCCAGACGCGCCCCCCTCTAGCTCTTGCTGAAAGAACCTGGGATGCACTACCCCTACCTGAACCCCAAGAGTCTGTAGAATAATGGCCTTTTAGGCTATATTTAGGGGTACCTGAACCCCAAGAGTATGTAGAATAATGGCCTTTTAGGCTATATTTAGGGGTTTTGGGCTATTATTTTACCTACTTTTGGGGTCCAGGTATACCCTAAATCCTGAGCCCTGAGGTCAAGGTTTTTAGAGTTTAGGTTTCAGCGGCTAGGGTTTAGGGTCCAAGGGTTGACCGGCTTGAGGCGTTAAGCTTAAATCCCCCAGCTCCAGCAATAAAGCTTGCCAATATAATGTCATTCTGTAACCGGGGCATGATTGAATATCCACTTTGGGGGGATTTATTACTGACGGCGAAGATGATAAATGAATAAAGTCAACGGTATTTTGGGCAGAATTACCTAAGTGCCCTGTAAAACCGCTGCGCGCCTACGTAGCTGGAATGGATGTTTACCTTCTTTGAGGGATATCAACATTAGTCTTGGCTATGGATGTCAGGCGTTGGGGTTTAGGGTTGCAGGGGCTGGTACTGGTACTTTTGGGTCCATTCAGTCCCTCTGAGGCAGACGTAACACTGAGGATGTAGGCTTTGGGGTTTTGGGTCTGGGGTTCAGGGTATGCAGGGTTTGATTCAGGCAGTTGGAAAATTGGAAGAAGAATGTCGGATTCAAGAGGCGAATATCTACCTGCACACTCCGCACAGTAGCATCCTCAAGAGGATTCCCGTACAATCACCTATCCCCTCAATGTGTTCCCTTGGGATCTTCAGAAGGCACCCTTCTTCAAAAGCCTTACTGCGCAGAATATCAGGAACTCGTGCCATTGATCGATGGAGACTTCAAGTGTCGATGTCGACGCCCCCACGGCGGCGATCATGCGGAAGACCTCAAGTTCAGGGCTAGGGCTGAAGGCTTTGGGATGTTCGATGGGATGTTTAGGGGTTAGGTTCGGGACAGTTTCAAGCGGGTAGGTGGAGGGTCGGGGGCCAGGGGCATCCAGTGACCCCGGTTCCAAAGCTCAAAAGATAACAGATACTGTTTTGTCCGGGTTGCTGGGGCTACATTTGGCCAGCTTTTCCCGTATGTTGGAGACTATAGGCCCTACTCTGTACGGAGTTAATGTTGCACCTCCATTGTTGTAGAGGCCCTCTATAAATTGTTTTTGCCCCTCCTGACTAAGGATCAGGGGTAATGATTGGAGGCCCGCTATAATGTGTTTTGATTTTGCGGTCTCAGGAGAAACCAGACCATCCCTTCCAAATCAATCCACAGTGAGCTCAGAACTGTAGGAGCCTCGGGGGCTCCTATTGAGGGTTCCTAGGTTCTTTCCGTCTGGGGGCCCTATTGTTAGGTTGGCGGGGGTGGCGGCTCCATTAAGAGACTCCAACATTAGCTGTTAGCTTGAATCACTGTTCCCGAACTGGGCGGAAGCTGTACAAGGGGAGCCAAATAAAAATGAACGGAGTATGAAAGCTTCAGGAAATTTCCATATGGCCTGCTGGGTGAGAGTGGGGGATGGTTGACATGCCCGCCATGCAAGCATTATGGGTTCCCCTATTAACCACCTCTATACAACCTATACTACCCTCCTCTGTTCCCGCCTTTTTCACATGATACTGAACATGGGGACAGGGGTCTCTCAAAATGACAGGATCCTACATTTAAGGCAGGTGTTGAGAAGTGTCCACTTTGTTCTTGCCATCTGGGGGCGTCCACCTACAAATTGAAGTTCCATTGAGGTCTACAGGTTGCCTAGGAAATACGCACACCAGATACCCAAAATAAGGCATATCCCTACATATCTACGTTTTGAGCCTCCAATGGAGCCCCACTGCACACTATCCAACAGCCCCCGCCCCCGATCCCAGCACCTTCTTACTGGGGATGTTTGTGATCTCCTGCACATCTACGCGGAGCGTGGCAAAGACCGTTTGCCACTGTCCTGGGTCATCCACGGAGAATGGGCTTCTGGTTTGGGCTCAGGAATTGGCGCCTCAGTTTTAGGGCTTGTTCTGGTGTAGGCTTATGGATCCGTAGACACGTAGACCAACAGCTGACACGTAGTTTCTGACTGTGTTGGCTTTTTGAATGTCTGGTGAACACTTCTACCACACTCAGCCCCGAGAGGGACCTACAAAGAGCTCTGCGGTAGGTCGAAGTGCCCGAGCTTTATGGAGACTATGATGGGATTTCGCAAGCTGTCCAGATAGTACAGAACCATGTGCGGGCCCAATCTTGGCATCTGTACACTCATAGGGTGACTCACAAGAACACGGTGTACTTGGACCCATGAGGGGTTTCCATAAATACGAGGACTCTATATAGGCCTTTTCCATTTGAATCTGCATCCTTGGGGGTAATATACCCCCAGACCCTGGACCCTATATGACCTCTACATATGTAAGGCCTAAAAGTTAAACCCAATGTAGGCCCCCGAGTGCTACCCTAATTAAACCCTGAACCCTATATTCGTCCCATGTAGGCCCCCAAGTTATACCCTGATTACACCCTAAATGCTAAACCTTGATCCCTAAACCCTAATCGCTAAACCCTAATCCCTAAACCCACTGCATAGATCCAGCGGCCCCTTGTAATCTTTCCTTTGCGATTGTAGTCGAAGTTCTGGAAGGCACGACTCGGCTGAGGCACGTCCAGGCAGAAAGGCCAAGTGTAGGGTTCAAGGTTTGGGGTTTAAGGTTTAGGGATTTATGTTTAAGGTCCAGGGTTTTAAGGGTTTCCCCCCCCCTATTTTGGGAAACTACCATATGTGCTCCTGGGCTCCGGGTGACGGCTCAAAGTACTATGACTACTATTACTATGTTCCTATCATTGCTGTCATTACCAATATTATACACATTACCATTATGAATGTCATTACTATTATTATCTTCAACTAGTATCCTTTCCTACTATTGGTAATGCTGCTTTAGATATTAGTAGTGGGGTTAGTCTGGGTCAGCAAGCCTGGTTAGGGGTGTTTAGGGTCCAGGGGTTGGTCAGCCGAGAGGTACATTGTAGTCGGCGGGGTATGCAACCAAAACTTCAGCCAAAAACACAGACTAGTACATACATACGGTAAGTTGTCTAAAGTATGGTCCTGCTTGGGTTACAACATTTGAGATCCGCAAAAAAAGGAACATAGCTTTGACTGGGTTGCTGTTAAGGAAGCTACTTTTAAGTTACTATGATCAGGAACCCCCATTATCTACTACAGATTCCTGCTATGGTACCGTAATATAATTTCTAACCTTAAGATCCCTAAACCTTAAACTCTAAACCCTACACCCCAAACCGCCCTAAACTAAACTTAAAAGCAACCCTGTAGGAACATTACGCGCGGTCCCTCGCCACGGCACTCCAAGGAGCCGAAGCGATTCACCAACACCTGGGTTCTGCTAGGAAGTCTCTGAAACAGACTATAGTCCCCTTTCAGTAGATTGGGGTTGGGGTTATATTGGGATAATGGAGAAGAAAATGGAAAGTACTATTTACGGTTTAGGGCTTGGGGTTTAGGATTAGAGTCCCCCTTAAGTAGATGGAATATGGCTTTGGGTATATTGTAATAAGATCCTCATATACCACATATTCTATCTACTTAAGGGGGACTATAATAAGCTTAGTCGGGAATATGGACATATTTAGGGCATATCGGGTTTAGGGGCTACTAGAGAGCAAGGGAATATATGCGATGGGGATTATATGAGGATCGTATTCCCTTATTCTCTACTAACCCCAACAAAAAAACGATGTGTGCAACAATGAAAATCATCTGTGGGCTCCAAACATATGCTTTAAGGCTGCAGCAAAAGCTGCCGCAAAGCCTGTAGACTCCACACACACCCTTAAGGCCTATAGCCCCCCTCAAGTAGATAGAATATGGCCTTGGGTATATTCTAATAAGATCCCCATGAACCCCAAGGGGGACTATACAGCAAGGCATCCCAAAGCATGACCCAGGCGCAGCAGCCAGCTTTCCCACGCCTGGAGGCAGGCCGTCGGCGAAGTTCGAGTGCTCTTCCTAAGACAAGTGGCAGTTTGCCAAAATGGGGGGCCCCCAATCTAGAACCCAAAATACTATAGCCTTATGATGGGGACCCCCACAAAGGGACCCTAAACCCCCAGGTGTAGGAAATGGGCTCCTTCATATTTGCAGGCACAATCCCCAAACTAACATGGAACCTGAAAACAAACCTGCCGACGGAGTCAAAGAAACCAACTATAGCCTCTCTGCCACCACCTTCCTCTCCGAGCAAAATTTTCAACCATGCTTTACACCCTAAACCCTAAACCCTAAACCTTTACATCCGGATATGTGACACACCATACGCCTGCTTGGAAATTCCAAAATCTCTCCTGTTCCACGAGCCGCTGAGACATCCAATGACACTAGACCCCTAAACCACCAACACACCACGCGGTTTAGGGTTTAGGGTTTAGGCTTTAGGGTTTAGGAACCCCTGCAGAGTACAAGCCTGAATGCGCAAGATCTTTCCTCTTACAATCACCCATATAACGATAGCAGAATAAAACACCCGAACCGTAGCGTCATTATTCCCAGGACTTCCAAATTTCGATTAGTTGTTCCCAGGACCCCCAAAATCCTTTCCTACACCGAACATTAATACTAAGCATCCCGCTACTACTGTTATCATTATCATGTAAGCTCTTTTCCTTTATTAGAGCCCTATAAACCCGAGTAGGGTTTTGAAAGTCCTGGAATGTAGCACAAACCGTCATTAGTCCCTGCCGCCAAGTCATAAATCCCCCACCCCCAATAACAAACATCCCCCCCAATGGCATATCATTGCATGTCGGGTTCCATGCTATTTCCATTTTCCATTTCATTCTCCACCGCTCCAATGATTATCAGGGCCCCTGCGTAACAACATAAATGACCAGAAAACCTAAACTCTACAGATCCCGACGCACTCAAGTATCCCTACGTCATCATTTTCAAGGGACCCCGGAACATCCTTGCTGGCTTAGCTGCAGTTGCCGCTGCTGACTCCTCGCGGATTGCTTGCCAGCTTTCCGCCGCTGCGATGACCTCCTCCGACGCCCCCGTCCTGTGGCTATAGGAGATCATGTAGGATTCCAGGTTTGAAGGTTTAGGGGTTTTCAGGGATTAGGGCTCATAGAAATGTAGGAATGGTGTTGTTGGTCTCTGCTGCTTTTTTGGGGTTAGAGCTTTTCGGAGTTCAGGTGTATGGGGTTGTTGGTCTGGATAGAAATTTAGTGGTCATACGTTTTGGATGGTTTTCCAAAAGTTCAGGCGTCCTGAATGACTATACGCGGAAGACTATGTGCTGTGTGTGTGTACAACCCTGTGATCCAAGGGAGAACGTTTTTTCCACGTTTCTATGTTCACATGTTTACAAGCAGGGGGCAGAGGCGCCCATACAGACTCCTCTGCTAACAAAGCTGGTCTGTAT
>CAJNIZ010047575.1:0-28322 GCA_905231905.1 Symbiodinium pilosum | reverse complement strand
CCCCGAAATCGAAACTCATTATAGGGGGCCTTCCAATCATTGCCCTGATCCTGAATAGGCGGGCCCCAAAACTCATTATAGGGGACCCTTTCAATAAAGGAGGTCCAACATTATTCATATATATATATATTATAGGTATCCTGTGCAGGGGCACAAGGAAGCACAGCCTAAACTCCAACCCCTTGGGCCTAAACCCTAAACCCAGGCCCTAACCCAACCCCAAGCCAGCCCCTCACCCCCACCTCCCCTGAACGTAGCAAGAACCGAGAGACTGGCCGGCGAAGTGCCAAACCAACGGCGCGTCGGTAAGGTTCCGGCCACCAAGGACAAAGTTGATGTCCACCTCAACGGGGCTTACAACCCCGGACCCCAGGTATTGGCCTTCCTCCGTTCGACCCAAGTCGATGGGTTTAGGGTTCAGGCTGCTAATGATCGTGACATGACCAAATGGTTTGGGAGATCTTGGGATTGTGCATCCAAGCTAGCATTGCAGCAGGCGAAAAGCTCGCACAGAAAACAGAACATCCCCATCCTTCTGAATCCCCTCCGCCTTAACAAGAAATCCCCCCACCCCCATTATAAACCATTGGGGTCCCTAAACCCTGAAAAATAAACCCTAAACCCCTAAACTATTAGAGGGTGGTGATTAATTACCCCAGATTCCGCCTCGTAGTAGCACTAGAGCTGGGCTTTTAAGGTGCCCTGTCTACTCACCCAAATAAGCTATAATTAGTCTAAACTCCTCAAAGGGAGTTATATAGGGGATTATAATTCTAGGGGAACGTTATAAGGGTTATTAAAGGGGGGATGCTGTGAGTTGTTCACTATAGCTCAAATGCTACCAGCTTTCGTGCAAAGGCATCAGAAATACCAACCTGCCATGCTGTTAAGACATCCGCCCTAGAGGATCGTTACCCCAAACCCCTCAACCCCTAAACCCCTAAACCTTAAACCCTAAACTCTAAAGCATGTCATTCTTCAACCTGGATATTTCACCAAAATTCTACACTTGTACAAAAATCCCCCTTATCTCCCCAACAAAGATGCGGACTGCGAAAATTGTGGCTCAAGGTTTAAGGTTTACAGCCTAAACCTTCAACCGCGCACCCCAAACCCTATTCCTTCAACCCCCAAACCCAATTATGTAGGCCCTGATTGAAAACAAAAGCCCCCTCCGTCTAAGGGCATCGGCATTCGGATCCCTATTATAATTCCTATCCAGGGGAGGGGGTTTATTAATCAGGGGTCTACTTCACTCTGCAGAGCTGAAATCCTGAACAGTGATCTCAAGCCACTAGGGAAAAAAAAAAAACAGGGTTTAGAGCGCAGGGTTTAAGGGAAAAATTGGTGTTCCCAAAATACGAGAACTCCTAGTAGATGAACCCCCGAAAAACTTAGAGACTCCGATGTCACGACCCTAGACCCTAAATCTCAAACCCCTGACCCCTAAACCCCTACCTGAACCTCAAAGGGAAATTTTTAAAAAGGTCCCAAAACCCTGAAAATTGTTCTGTCCAAAAGGCCGTTATTCTGCAAACTCTTGGGGCCGAAGCCCCACATATCCCTACGTATCACTGTCAAGCCCTACACCCTGTATACCCCTAAACTTCTCTTTGTGGAAGCCTAAACCCTAAACCCTATACAAAAAGAAGCACCTTCTCCGGATTGAGAAGGCGGACGGGGGCCTGACAAGCACTTGAGGATTATCTTATTGGGATTATATGGGGATAATGGAAAAGAAAATGGAAACGATAGGGATCATAGGGATCATATAGGGTCTATATAGGGTTTTGGGATGACACAGCTTAAGAGCTTGGGGTTTGGGGTCTAGGGTTTAGGGGCGATAGAGTTAGGGTTCAGGGTTTTATGGTTTTTGTCTTTAGGGTTTAAGGCTCAGGGTTCTGGGTTTAGAGTTCAGGTTCAGAGTTCAGGACTTAAGGTTCAGCTGGAAAACACCTAGGTAAAGCAATGAACCCGTACAGCTTTAGTCCTGAACCCTAATGGAAAGAGCCCAGAAAGCATTCATCATTTTGAGCAGTTGTCTAGGCCGGGCTCCTTAGGATCAGCCCAAACCCCCAATCCTAAACTGGGTTTAGGGTATAGGCTTTAGGGGTTTAGGGTGTAGGGTTTAGGGATTCCCCACCATACCAAAGTTTCTCATACATATAATCACTGAGTAGGACTTCTGGCATCGAGCCTTTTTCAGCACCCTAAACCTTAATGAGTCCTGCCGCGCACTCCATTCATACCCAGCTTAGGGTTTAGGGTTGAGCGTCCTGAACAAAGCCTTAGATGATTGTATCATAGTGTACACCCAAAAGCCCTGTTAACACCATCCGCGCCCCGGTAGAATAAATATCTTAGGGGAGTTGGCCTAAGACCATGCGACCCTCAAACTCTACACCCTAAACCCTGCACTCTAAACCCTATAATACTCCCCTACATAATCCCCTATATAGCCCCCCCTTGAAGGAGTTTAGACCTCAAACCGTATAGACCCTACCTAAGAACCTAAGTCCCGACGCTAAGCCCATCTGCCTGGAGAGACGTATCTCGTTTGCCAAAGTCACCCATCAGGTTTCTGACCTTATCGGGTTTTAGGGGTTTAGGGTTTGGGGATTTCGGATTTAGGGTGCTAGGGCCTAGAGCTTTATGGTTTAGAGTCTACAGTTTTGCGGTGTAGGATTTCGAGTTGAGGGCGCATCTGGGCATTTGCTCCATACCCTGGATATTCAAACTCCTGATGGTATGCTGAGGTCAAAGGGTTTAGAATCAAGAGTAATTCAAGCCAGTATCGAACACCCAAACGACAAGATGCTCAGAAGGGGGCTTACACCCTAACCAAAAGAGCACAGTATAAGTAGGGTAGCACCCAAGAATTGTGAAGATACCATCAAACAACAACCCCTAGTGTATCATGGGTTCCCCTGCTACCTTATTGGAAGTAGGGCTGCAGGTGTAGGGCTTGGGGCTTACGGTTCAGGGTTAGGATCAAAGAGTGTCATGGGGTCCCACACTAACCCCTAATACTATCCACCATAGGTTGCCCCTGAATTAGCCTTCCCGGAACTCCAAACCCTAGACCCTAAACCCGTAACCCTAAATACTAGCTTCGATTTACGTGTCCAACAACCCCTATCCAGTCCCCTGTAATGGTACCCAGATTCCCTCTCCCACTTTAAGCCCGAAACTCTAGACTATACTCAGGAAGACTGGCTCAGGCCTAGGCAAAGGAATGCCAGCACTGGAAGTACCTCCCATGAATGGATTTGAAGATTGGCAAAAAATGGGGGGGTGCCTTAACAGGGGATATTGGGGTTCTATAGGGAGATATAGCGTTTAGGGTTGAGGGTTTCTGAATTCTGGTGGTACTTTTCATCCCCCAGCTATTCGTGGTTCCAAGGTCAATTTGGGAGTCTAGGGACGGGCAAGAATATCCCTAAACCCTAAACCCATGCGTAAGCACCGTTGAGGTGCCATGAAATGGACGTGCATGAGGTTGCTCGTTTCTCGGAGTTGAAATGAGGGCCTATGTGATGTGGAAGCGACTCAAGTGCAGGGACCCTCTTCTAACAGTAAGGGATTTGGAACCCCAGTAGAAATTATAATTTCAGCTAAATATGAGGATTCTAGCTAACTTAAATTGAAATTATTTTCAGGAACCTTGTAGCTAATCCCTTCCCACTTTCGCCTACCCACCCCCTTCATGCTTGCTATTCACAATCGTCTATGAGTTTATTCCACAGTGTGAATATTTTCTAGCAGGGGGTGGGGTTTGAACATGAGCGGGCGGAGATTGCTCGGACAGACTTTGATGGACCCGAGTGTCTCTACGATGCCTAAAAGTTGAAGCATGCAGAAACAGCCTGTGACTGCAGCTGCCCGTGTGGGAGGTTCCATAAATCACAAAAGAATTGTAAATAGGGGGACCCCAACAGAAAAAACAACTTACTATAATGCTTAGTATGCAGAGCCCTAGAAAGGTACCCCAAATTTTCGGAAAGCCTAAACCCCAAAACCCAAACCCAACAACTCCCTATAGAGCCCCAAATATCCCGTTTGAAGGTACCCCCAATTTTTTGAAAGCCTTAACCAAATTCCCTGTAGAACACATATGTCACCTTCAAAGTTACCCCGAATTGTTGGCAACCCAAAAGTCAAAACCTTACACATCCTATGGTATCCCGATAGAAACCCTCTGTCTCCTTTAAAGTTACTCCGGATTTTCCAAACCCTAAAGCCTAAACCCTACATACCCCTGGAATTTAGGGGTTAGGCGTTTAGGGTTTAGGGTATTCGGAGTTACCCCGAACCCTATATGTCTCCATAGGAGCCCCAATACCACCTTTGGAAATTGGGACCCTATGACAATTACAGTGTGATCATTTCTTATAGGACTTGAAATACTAAAGCCCTTGATTAAACTCCCTCAACCCTGAGTCCCCAAAACACAACCTCGAACCCTAAACTCCCCAATCCGAGAACCATAAGCCCTTCGGTTCCAAAACGAACAGAACCAAAGAAACTGGAACCCTGAACCCTAGAACCCTAAATTCTCTAAACATTAGGCACAAACCCCCAAAAATGCAACCTACGAAGCACTAAGCTCCTAGACCCTAGACTTTCGCAAGTCAATGCAGGAACCCCAAATCAGGTTTCGAGTTTAGGGTTTAGCGTGATAGAAGCAGTCTCCCAAAGGCCTAAACCCTAAACGCATGGATCCATTCCTTCATTCTAACTGCCAAGTTGAAGGTCCAAGATCTCTTCAGTCTGTAGGAGAAAAAGGGGTTCAAGGGAGATATATAGCCAGGTAAATATCCTAAACCCTACACCCTCAGACCCAAACTTTAAACCCTAAACCCTCAAATCTAAAGCTTAAACCCTCAGACCTGAACTCTGAACCCGCAGACCTAAACCCTAAACCCTAAAGGGCACCCGTCCAATGTGGGGCGGCCGTCCGCCCAGGGTTGCTGCGTGGCGGCACACTTTGCGCTCGAAAAAATGGCAGGTCTCAGTTGGCTTGTGGAAGGATTTAGAGTTTAGAGTTTAGGGTTTACGGTTTAGAAGGCTAGGGTTTAGAGTTTATAAGTTCAGGGTTTAGGGCTTAGGGCTCAAAGTTTGCAGGGGTGGCCACATAATCAGAAAACTTGTTGCTTCCAAAGAACAACTTGTTTTTCAGGTTGGGATCCTTATCTAGGAAGTGGTTGGTTTGAGAACAGCCATTTCACTTCTGTTCCTCGTTTATGGTTTAGGTTGGGTCATTCCCCCACCCAGTAACTGTCCTTAAGGGGGGCCTTATTAAGGGACTATTATAATTCCTATTACCCCTTGTAGAAACTGTTACCGTGGGGAGGAATAACCCAAGGTTTAGGGCTTAGGGTCAAGAGCTTGTTAGGGATTTAGGGCTGGGCTTTTTGTTTAAGGGGTGGGGTTCTGGCCTTAAGCCTTGAGTGTAGTAAACCCTAAACCCTTAACCCTTAACCCAAACCTAAACCCTAAACCCCGAAAAGATATTAGGGCAAAGTCCGTGGCCAGAAATCTAAGGTTTGCACGGGTGTGAGCTCAGGAATCGCAACTCAGAGTCTGAATTGTTAGGCCCTGAAGGGTCCAAGGACTCAAATAATGGTGCTTTGGGGCCCAAGTACGATAATCTGAATGGTATTTGGGCCTTAAACTCCCATTATTTGAAATCCGGAAGGGCTTTGGCACCACCAAACCCTGAACCCCAGACCCTAAATCCTAGATCCGAAGCCCTAAACGTGGAAACCTGAAACCCATAAACCTATAAATGCCTAAAAGCCATACATCTTAAAACCATAAAAGATTCAAACCCTAAACCGACAGCCCTAGGCCAAAACCCTCAATGAACTCGGAGCCCACGCTCTTTGCGCAGATGAACCTCGGCTCCCAATCGGGGAGACCGCTGATGGATTTTGGGTATGGGGTTTAGGGTTCAAGGTTTAGGGTTTGGGGGTATGGGGTTCTGGTTTAGGGTTTGGGGTTTAGGGTTGAGGGCGCAGAGTTGTCAGGGTTCAAGTTCAAGGCTTGTTGTTTTAGGGCTTAGGGTTCAGGTTTGGGGGTTCAGGATTTAACGTCTGAGGTATGGGGTCCAAGGCTCGCATTTGGGGTCTAGGGTTTACGCTTCAGGGGTCTTTTGACTTGAGCCAAAGTGACTGAAACTCGTAGGAGTCAGGGCCCCACCGAGGTGTGGGATTTCCTTCATCTCGGTACCTAGACCCTCCAATGTAGTTCCTTTTTGGGTTTGGTATAACTTTCTGGTTGGGCCCCTTTTAGGACTACCAAAAAGGTACTACAGTACATTGGAGGGTTTAGGTAGCCTTCCTCAAAGGGGGCGGTGTCACGGCAGAGAGAGGCCTAAAACGGAGAACTTCTACGAGTAGCTTTGGGTTGTTTGGGGTGTGCTGGGCCGCTTTTTTGGGGAGCTTCAAGCAAGTTTCGATAGTATGGATATGAACTGAAGAAATTTTTCTTGTTGGCCACTGAACTTAATCAGGCTCAAGGGAATCAGCTGGAAGGAGGAAAGGAAGGTCATCCTTCGAAGTGGAAGAGCGTGACAACGAAGCCTGACGCGCGGTTTAGGGTTTCGGATTTAGGGTTTAGGGTTAAGGGTAACGGTATAGCGTTACAACTCCATGTTTAGCTTGTAGGGTCTAGGGTTCAGTTTTGTGGGTCTCGGGCTTGGCTACCTTATTGGAGGAGACCCCTAAGCTGACATGAATGCAACACCTAAAACTCGACCATCCTCCAGCATGTACCGACCCCTGCAACTCGTGACTCAATACTAAACCCTAGACCCTGAATCCCCAGCTCTAGAACCCTAAACCCAGAACTCGAACTTAAAGACTTTAAGTTTGTGACTATAAGGTTTGTAAGCTTGGAATACCCTAGCTAAGGGCTTGCCAAGGGCACAAACCCGAAGGTACAAAGGAAAGCTCCCTGACATACCAGGGCCCGAGCGTTTTGCCATAAATCCAGGAATTCCAGTACGGTCTGGTCGAAAGAGCTTTGGTCCTAAGAGCGCTCTGCTAGCTCACGGCGTAGGGTATTGGGTTCTTGGGGTTGTTTAGGGTTTTAAAGTTTATTTTGGTTTCTAAGGCGTTTCAATGTAAAGGGCTTTTTGGTTTCTACTGCGCGAGGTTTTGAAGGGTCTTTAGGGCATTGAGGGTTCTCCGGGTTCAAGGGTTACTAGGTATTCGAGGTTTGGTGAACGAGGCTTTTACTTTAGCTCCAGAATGCCTCATTTAGGTACTGGTGCTGAACAGGAGTGGGGAGTAGCTCATCATCAGGTGCCCTGTATTATACTTTGCTTAGGACTTAATGATTAAGGTTTAAGGCTTAGCAATCGCTCAACCCTAAACCTAGGGATTTAGGGCTTAGGGCCTAAACCTTTTCAGGTTTAGACTTGGGGGGAACCCCGCCTTGGAGAATGCCGTGCTTTCTACGCTGAGATTGGGGTTTAGGGTTTTGGGCCTTAGTGCTTAAAAATTGAGACAACAGCCTGGGGCTAGAGGAGCATAAGCCCCTTTTCGACTCTCCTTTCACAGCAGGCGTCTATAAGGTTTGCATGCTAGTTTGGGGGGGGGGGTAACTCTTAACCCTGCCCTGAGCCATGAGCCCTGAATCTGCTCCAAGCCCCCGAACCGGCAAGCCCACGTCCAAAATTCTAAGCTTTAAACACTAAAACCCTAAAAACCTAAGCCCTAAACCCTGAAACCCTAAAAACCTAAACCCGAAAACCCTAAACAGGCCCTAAACCCTAAAGCCCTAAAATCTTGATCCCAAACCGAAGCTCCATCTGAGACATTATCTAAGCCCTAGTGTCCCCCTGAAAAAAACCCTATAGTAGTTCCATATATATTCCCCCATATGGCCCCCTTTGAGGACTTTAGGTTATACACTCCCCCAAACTAACATGGAAACCCATATAGCCCCCTTCTAGAAGGACTGTAGTCTTTATAGGGCCCTTTTTGGCTTTCCATGTTAGTTTCCGGGAGTAGAGCTCATCTGAGAGTACGACAAAGTCCAGTAAGCCGCTCCAGCGCAAACGACCTTTGAGATGACGCTGGGCTTAGGGTTTTAGGGTTGTAGGGTTTAGGGTTTTAGGGTTGGGGTTTTAGGGTTTTAGGATTTAGGATTTAGGGTTTAGGGTTTAGGGTTTTAGGGTTAGGGTTTTAGGGTTTTAGGGTTTTAGGGTTTAGGGGTTTAGGGGTTTAGGGTTTTGGGCTCAAGGGAGGATCACTTGCAACTTCGTACGTTGTGTTAAGAGGGGTTCTCGGTGGTAAGCCCTAACCCCAGAAGCCCTATATGAACCCAGTGTCCATTTCATGTTCCACTTGCTTTTCCGTTTGATTCTTCATTATTGAGGACGATGTCCATAACCTTAAAAACACATCCCTCAGTAGAGTTCCCTGCATAACCCTGTGTATCCCTGTATACTCGCATACGAGCTATAGTCTAAACTCCGAGTATCCCCCTTAATGACTCCTTTAGTACTCCCCTGTATAATCCCCTACATAACCCCCCTTTAAGGAGTTTAGACCACAAATCCTAAACCCTGCATGACCCCCTTGAAAAGAGTTTAGAGTACAGCTCATATAACCCCCATACACCTTTCCCCCCACAATCAACCCCTGTAAGGCTCCCACCCAGGAGCAGCGACAGGAATAAGCGCGAGGCATCGCCGCCTGCAATGAAGAGATGCTTTTCTTTTGTGGCTTAAGGTTTAGGGTTTCAGGATTGAAGATTTAGGGTTTTAGGGTTTTGGGTTTGGATTTAGGTGTTCAGGGTTTTGGAGTTTTGAACTTTTGTATGGAAAAGTCTATAGTTGTGGGAATTTTCAGGCAAGGAGTCACCAGGGTTTTTGCCTTCACAGAAGGCTTGTATGTATGCGTTATTTATATGGGCCGACTGGGAGGTATGTGAGGCTTATGTAGAGCTTATATCGGAGGAAAACCTATCCTAAACCCTAAACCCCCAAGCCCCAAAACCCTAGACACTAAAGTAGGGGGTCTGCAGGGTTTCGCATAGGGGCTCAGGGTTGTTTGCTAGTGCCACGCCTTTCTCCGCTTGCCCGCTAAGGTGCCCTTGCAATAGCTGCATAATGTTGGTGTGGTCCTAGGATACCCTCAGAGGCAGTGTGTTCAGGCAAGAATCTCTTGGAATTAACCTCTAACAAGTATGACAACTCCATGCCGCATCTACGTCCCTGACCAACAGTCCAGTTTTCAAAGGACGGGCCAAAAACTTAGTAGGTTCATAATGGTGATTATTGGGTGTATTTTTTTGGCTTATAGGGGTTATAGGTATACTTACTAAGTACACCTGATCCTCCCAGTACGTTGTGCACGGGGTTGTCTCTATCGGCTTGAAGGATGTCCACGCTGGTTTGGTATTGTCGGTACCTCTGGCTGGCAGATGAAGGGTGTGGTCTACCTGCTTGGTTCCAAACCTCAATGTAGACCCCTAATTCATAAACCCCCTCCCCTTACTGTAATGGGAATAATTTTAGGGATCCTAATATTAAGGCCCTTAAAAGGAGTTGGTTTATTAATCACGGGTCTACATTCATGTGGGAGCAGTCGGAAGCTTTAGTGCCTATGGCACTCCTAGGGATTCGATAGCCTGACCGTGAATACGCTTCAATTGCTTATCTGTGAGAGCTAGGGTTTAGGGTTTAGGAGAAAGAGTATATTCCTTATAACAACCCCCCAGGAAGAACTCCAGAGGTTCGGGGAATTGATTCTGATTATTAGTATTGCTGACCTTTAAGTATTGACTAACACTGTCCTGACACGCGAGCTGGCACAAAACAAACGTAGGAGTCTCTCACATTCTTTCTGATGTAATCCCTCCATTTGCGGCAACCCCGTGCAAGGTTTCCGAATCTAAACATAGAGTTTATCAGGCCTTCAGCGGTCATCTCACCTTCAACCCTCTGAAGCTTCCAGGACGATTCGTCTGACGCCTTGCCTTATCATGCGGAACGTCACCAATCCAGAAGCACCCACCCTAAACCCGAAACCCATCTGAGCTACAGTCTAAACTTTTTAAAGGGGTTGTGTAGGGGTTATATAGGGGAGTATTATAGGGGCTATTAAGGGGGATACTAGGAGTTTAGACTATAGTTCATCTAGCCTTTGATTTCTTATGGATTCTTGGGCAGTTTACCCAGTTCCCAGCCCCACACCCCAAAATTTAGGGGTCCTCTGAAATACAGGAGTCTGCAGCCCTACCTTGACTGATGCAATATCTAGAATCATAGCCTTTCCGATCATTTTTAGAGGTGTATTATTTCACCTGTTTTTGGAATCCCTGAACCCTCCCTTGGCCCTAAACCCTAAACCCTAAACCCCAAACTGCGAAGTTTGAAATAGAATCCTGGCCACCTCGGAAAAAGACACCAGCCGAGTTCCTGAGATGCAAGCTGAGGACACTGACAGATTTAGGGTTTGGGCATTAGGGTTTAGAGCAATTGTTGGGAGGTGCCAAGATATTAGCAGGCTTTTAGTCCACAGGAATATATCTAGGTTTGAAGGTTTGCCATATTGCATTTCAGGCTAGCGCTAGGGTTTAGGGTTGAGTGTTCGAGGTTTAAGGATAAGGTGGTGTAGGGCGAGCGCCTGGAGTTTAGGGCTTATGGATGTTTATGGTGTAGGATTTAGGGTTTAGGGTTGGGGGGGCAGATAGGGCAGGGGGCTGGCAGGGGTAGTTTGTCACTCTCAATCCTTGACAGGATCCGATCCTTGTGTTCTCTCTGCAGTCCCGGAGGTTTCATGGGCTCCAAAGATTTTAGGGTTTAGGGTTGAGAGAGCAACACT
This sequence comes from Symbiodinium pilosum, assembly GCA_905231905.1. Taxonomy (NCBI): domain Eukaryota; class Dinophyceae; order Suessiales; family Symbiodiniaceae; genus Symbiodinium; species Symbiodinium pilosum. Next base: position 17,484 of record CAJNIZ010047575.1, on the reverse strand, counting down.
TGGCGTATGGGATTTGTCCAGTGTTCGGCCCCGAATGATTCTTCGGAAAGCATCCCCACATTTCTCCAAGAGGAATGCCACACAATACCCCCCTTGTCTTGTAACCTTGCAAACCCTATGGTCGCCCTTCAGTAGATAGAATATGGGGTATATGGGGATCTTATTAAAACATACCAAAGCCATATTCTGTCCCTAAACCGTAAACCCTAAATCCTATCTACTTAAGGGGGCCCATAAAAGCCCTCAACGCCCCACTGTTCCAGCCTGGCGGATGAACCTCTCTAGCTTACAAACTCCCATTCACAACCTGAAGGGGAACCAACCTGAAGCCTGAAGTTTAGGGTTTAGGGTTTATGGGTTTAGGGTCCCTAAACCCTAAACCTAAACCTGAAGCCACTGAAGTGGAACCAACCGCGGCCCTGAAGCTTTTCCTTCAACCCTGAAGCCTCAAACCTGAACTCATTAAACCCTGAACCCTGGACCCCAAACCCTAAACCCCTAAATCCCTAAACCCTAAAACCATGGCAGCAGGGCCGTAGCCATCAAACGGAAGTCTCCCATCCCATTGCGGCCAAGCGTCAGTGTGTGAAAAACTGGGAAGTCCCTCATGATGACAACCTGAACCCACTCTAAACCCTACACCCTAATCTTACTAGGGTTTAGGGTTTAAGGTTTAGAATTTGGCGTTTAGAGTTTAGGGTGTAGGGTAGAGAACTGTTGAATATATTCTGTTGGGATTATATTCCCTTATTCCGTACTAGCAACCAATAAGTAAACGCACTCTACTGTCCATGCAATGCTTCTGCGTTCGCTGTGACCCTTGCTTCCCCATGCAAGGAGGAGAATCTAAGAAGACATGTTCTCAATATGTCTGGTATGTATTCTGGGGAAGAGATCAGCGGCTATCTACCACAGACCACATACCCCCAGACTAACCAGTTGCCATTTCCGTGGGCCCAATCTGGAAGCCAAACCCAAGCAAACCACACTCAGGTGTCGAGCCTATGAGATAGATAGCACAAGCCATGAATCCTTAGATCCTGCAGCCCCGCAAACGACCCGAACATAAATCCAAGGCCCCCACGGGCAAGATGTGGAACCTGAATGGAACTCAGCCTTCTTAAAGCATACCCAAGGCTCATTCAGACTCTGGGCGCCCCAATTTCTAAGATTGGAGAGGCCTCTATCATCAGCCCATAATCTTGTGGTCTTTATACATCATATGTATAAATATATATGTATATATATATATAGATTTACCCGCATATACCCTATAAAACCCCATAAAACCCTACAAGCTCAACTTGAGGGCCCACAGTTACAGTAGAACCCGAGGAAAAGGCGGGGGCCTCATGTTTAGCCCCAAACCCGCCCTACCCGTGCTGATCTGACCCGAGCAGTGGGCCGGTAGCGGCCCCTCGACAGAGGATGTCGCAGTAGCCTCCAGGTTTAGGGTTTGGGGTTTAGGGGTTAGGGGTTTTGGGGTTTAGGGTTTAGGTTCGCTCATGAATGCAGATCTTCCTAGACCCCGCAAGTTTCCTGAGCTCTACATGAACCCTAAACCCTAATCCTTAAAGCAGGTTTTGGGCAGGGTTTGGATAGGTTCAGCTCGTGGACCACACGCAGGCTCTCGTGCCCTTGGCTTCGCTATTCTACGGTTTGGGCTTAGTGTGTTTAGGGTTTAGGGCTTAGGGTTACGGCGTTTGCGCTTTGGAAGCCCAAGAGAACCGCTACACAAACCGCGGCCCTTCTGAAAAGAGCGTGTTGGGTTCCCATAGTATCCCCCCTTCATACCCCGAATAATACTCCCCTGTATAAGCGCCTCTCTGGTAGTTTCCCAAAATAGGGGGACCCCAATATAGACCCCAAAATACTGCAGCAAATTACAATCTTAGGACATTCCACGGTACAGTACCGGTCACCACAGGGCGGAACAATCCCCAGAAGAATAAATGATATCCCCTTGATTTTTTCTAAAGGACCATTTCTGTGAGGGGGAATGACGAAAAATCTCTGTGATAAAAAGATTTGGAGGGGTTACTATTGGCAAGCATTCACCCAAAGGGTCCAGATTACAGTAATCATACACTTTGACACTTGCATTATTGGTGGATACTAAATTTTAGGATTACGTGATAGCTTCAACCTTGGAACCCTGAACTCTGAACCCCTAAACCCTAAACCCTGAACCCTAAACCATTGGCTGAAAGATTGTAGAGCTTGAAGGGGTGCAGCCTTACATCTTCAGATGTGGGTAGTTGTCAAAATTATGGTCCCTTTTGGATCCCTAGTATAATACGGCACCTAATATTTAGGGTACCCAAAAAGGGACCATAATTTTGACAACCACCCATGTGAATTCCTGTACCCTCAAACCTAAGTCCTAAACTTTGCTCTAAATAGTAGGGACGGAAGGAGATGAAAAGAAAATGGGAACTAAGGCAGTATTGGGGATTAGGGTATAGGGGTATATGATATATGGTTAAATAGGGACTACTCTACGGATTCATTACTTCACTTCTTGCTAACAAGGGCAAACAAGGGATGAGCTGGTGATTTGAGGAATGTAGGTAGTACTGGGGTCCCTTTTACTGTAATCCCTTCCCCTCGTTCAAACCTCCCCCCAAGACCATTTTAAAAGGGCCGAGACTACAGTTAACTACGGCTCGGATCCTCTGAGGGGGGGGGGGGGGCGTCCCTAGCACAACTTTAAAGGATTAGGGATCTCCTTCATTGCCTGAATTTTGGTGTTTATACAAGGAAATTATGTACGATCTGAATGCGATGTTACCTGGTCGCTTCAAATTAGACCTTAATAGGTTTTTAACTAGATGACAAACGAATTTTACCAGGTTGTAACTGGATGCGACTGGACTTAGAAAGATTTGAACTGGTTAAAGTACGATTCTAAATTGACTTTAAATGGTTTTGCTTAGATGCTGAGTAGATTGCAATTGCTTTTTAAGTCGTGTTTAACTGATTGTATTTCGATTTCTTAAATTGGTTTCATCGAATCCTTATTTGATTTAATCCGTTGTTATTTATTCCTCTTTGCATTTCAGTAAGATCCTGTTAAATGCGCCCCCTGATATTCCGGTCCCACGATAAATAACCCCCCCCCCCATATAAAATACGGATCGGAATATGTACATTGGCGGGGGCCACGTTTAATATTAGGAGGAAAGGATTAGACCCCTTCAACCAATAGAAAAAACAAGAACAGTTTGTTAGGTGTGTACGTATACCGTCTCGGGAATGAAAACTAATTCCTCAGGTGACTCTCCGTTCTAAACCCTAAACTGGGTTGCTGTTAAGAAACTTAATTTAAGTTACCATAATGGGTATACATAGTAAATAATAGGGTTTCCCCAATATAGTAACTTAATTTAAGTTCCTTGACAGCAACCCAGTAAACCCTACACCCCAGACACAAAATGCCTTGACTTTGCATTGATGATCTATGGACCCAAGAACTAGGTAACTACTGCATGAGGCTTGTCCGAACCACTGAAACTAACATGAGCTATAGTGTCTTTACTTCCTCAAGTGGGTTCTATTGGGGGATTGTACCCTAAATCCTAAACCCTAAACTCTAAAGCGCGTAGCAGTATTATAGCGGCTATAGGTAATGCCAGGAATCTGCGCTCTGTTTAGGCGAAAAGCTGCGGTTTAAGGTTTAGGGTTTGAGGTTCGCTGGATGGCAAAGCAGCCTAGACCCCACTGGAGGAACCTTATTGGGTTTAGGGTTTCCCTATGGGGTTTAGGGTTTAGGGTTTAGGGTTTAGGGTTAGGGCTTTTAGAGTTTAGGGTTTACCGTAGGGCTTCGGGGACCAAACTGCTAGCCAATCGTGTTATGATCTTTTAGGTACCCTATGCCATAAGCATGCAAGAAATAAGGAATCTAGATTCATAATCTATTGGTAGTTCCTTAAGTCCCGAAGTTCGACTAAGACCCTAAACTCACTTGAAATTTCTCCACACGTTGTGTGCTTGTGCGGAATGCCCGCGCCATGGAAATACAGCACTTCCAAGTCAAATGGAAGCAGGTTAAAATGCCCAGATCAGCCTACTGCCACTGAGCCTCACGGAGGACGTCAGTAAAGGAGAAGGACAGGAAGCACTGGTGCGAGATGAACCTCAACTGTCGCGGTGTAAGACTACGAAGGTGACTTTGGCTACCCCAACTCCCCAACCAAGGCAAGGACTGTATGAATGCTATATATATATATATACATTGTGAGATAGGCTCCTAATATGGGAGCTCGAGCGGTGAAGCGCAAGAAGATTCTGCTTGCCTTCTTTGTGTCGGGTTGAGGCTTCAAGGGTTCAATTCTTCTGGGTTTAGGGTGCAGGGTTTAGAGCTTAGGATTTTGAATTTAGGGCTTGTAGCCCTAGGCTGCTACACCCTAAAGCCCCACGAAAAAAGCCTTTCAAGCTCTTGAGGATTGGCTTTGAACTACCCCCTGTGCAGCTTGAGGTGGTGGCAAAACCAAGACTGATAGTTCTCACAGGATTTAGGGGTTAGGGTTTAGGGTTTAGGGTTTAGGATTTAAGGTTTAGGGTTTAGGATTTAAGGTTTAGGGTTTAGGATTTAAGGTTTAGGGTTTAGGATTTAAGGTTTAGGGTTGAGGGGCGTGAGTCGCAAACTAATCCCTGCATAATTCTTAAGACTGGCCCTCATTATCCCCTGATTCCTCATATGTGCGGATCTGAAAATGGGGAATGCCCAATATAAATATAGATCCCGATACACCATAATCCTCATCATGGGGATTTCCCAAAGTAAAAGGGACTTTGAATCCTTGGAATCCCAAACCCTAGACCGTAGACCCTAAACTCTAGACCCCATATGAACGGTTCGCATGTTAAAGCTGAGCAAGTCCAAAGCAAGGAGATTCGGTGAACCCTAAACCCTAAACCCTAATCCTAAGCCCTTAGGTCTAAGCCCCTAAGCCCTTAACCCTAAACCCTAGTTCGTGCTGGTCTTCACGCGGCCACGGCTCAGGATTTAGGGTGGGTTAGGGCTGCGGGTTTAGAATTTAAGGTCTGCAGCGCAAAGTCAAGGGTTTGGAGTTTAATCTTAGGATTAAAGATTAGAGTAATGAAGTTTGGGGTTGAGGGTTTAGGGTCTAGGGTTTTAGGCTTTAAGGCCTTAAGGCTTATGGTTCAGAATTTAGGCGGGGGGAGGTTCAGGGTTGAAGGTTCTGCGAACCCTACACCCTAAACCCTAAACCCTAAACCCTACATGGGCGTCTTCTCACCATCGCATCCCTACATCCCCCCGCAGCGAAGTGGCTATGACTCGACTCAGGCCTGCTGTCAATGGGGGTTTAGGGTTTTGGGGTTAGGGTTTTGGGTTTAGGGTTTGGGGTTTGGGGTTTAGGGTTTTGGGGTTTTGGAGTTTAAGGTTTAGGGTATTGGGGTTTGGGGGTTTAAGGTTTGGGGTTCAGGGTTTACTGCAGGCACTGGGATCTAAACAGCTGCCCAACGTTCGGAGATACTCTTTACCGAGACCCTGAGCCACCTAAAGCCCTAACCCTATGCCCTAAACTCTACCATCACATAAAGGGGCTCTACTGGGAACCCCAAACCGGGAACCCCAAGAATGTAGTAGGTAAATAATAGGAATATACCTACCAGGGTCCTTATATTCCACTATATTCCTGCTATATTCTTGGGGTTCCCTATTTGGGGTTCCCAGTAGAGTACCTTTATCACATAGTTGAATCCAAAGCGCGCCTGGCTTTAGGCACCAGGTATCCCCTAGAATCGTTCAGGGCATAGATTCAACCCAAAGGGGCCCATGTAGCTTTATAACATATCCTCACAAACTAAGGGGGTTCCTATGTACTTATTTTACGGCCCAACAAAGTTTTGAATTTAGTGCTTTGGGCTTGGGATCTGAGGTCCTTCGCAATTGTCTTTAAAGAATCCTTTGAGAAAATACGGTGCCTCACCATATTGCCAATGTGACTAGAACATAATCCATCCTGTGAAGTATAATCCCGGATCTAAACCCTACACCCTAACCCTGAAGATCTGCAAACTGAGGAAGGAGCTGATCAGGATCAGCCGTAAACACCCACTCATAGGCCTGGCTTAGGAAAGCAAGGTCTAGAGCTCGGATAAGGGACGAGGTGAAGGGTTTAGGGTTTAGGGTTGAGTTAGGCTTTGGGGCAGCGAGAGTAGGCTTTGGGGCAGCGAAGTACACAAGCCTGCATACTTCACAACGGCATTCTGAGGCATTTGAAGTAGTCTACACCCTAGCCATACAAGGAATCTAAGCCCTAAACCTTAAACTCTAAAACCTAAACCCCAAATCCTACAAACAAAATTGGTAACTCTTCGAGTGTCTCCACTCTCGTCCTGATCTTCGAGGGGGAATCCCCAAACAGGAACCCCAAGAATTTAGGGTTTAGGGTTTGGGGTGTAGTGTCCTGGATGGGAACCCCAAGAATTTAGTAGGAATGTAATAGCAGTATAAGGACCGCGGTAGGCGTATTCCAATTCAATCCCACTCTATTGTTGGTGTTCCCACCCTCAGCCTCCTAAACTCTAAACCCTAAACCCTAAAGTCTTGAGGTTCCTTGTTTGGGGGTCCCTAAACACTAAACCCGTTGTCCCATTAGAGTCCCGTAATGCTTGGAGCGTCAGGAGAGAAACCTTGGGATTTGAAACACAGCTGAAGAGAGGGAATCCCCTTGAGGCTCCAGGGTATGTTTAGGATGTAAGGTTTAGGGTTTAGGGTTCTAATTTCTGATTCAACATTCTGGCGGGCGACGTTCTGCATGTCGTATCCCTGCTGATCAGATAAAAACTTAGCAGACAGGCACGCACCTTGCCCGGGGTGCATCGAAGGTCGGGCAAGAATAAATTGTTTGAAGCATAAAGGTACAAGGTTGCGACGTCTCGTTTTTAGGTGTTTCTTCACACAATGTAGTGATGCACTTTTGTGGGGGAGGAGGGGAGCTCAGTGGACCCGACTTTCCGGAAATACCCATATGGTCCTGATATTCTTTAAACCATCCCAAAACCCTCCCTTAACCCCAAGCCCTCTGCCCTGAATCCCCTACACTCAGCACTAAATCCAAACCTCTTTGAAACGGCAATCCCTAGGGGTCATTCCAGCTACAGCTACAGTCCATGTTTCAGTAATGGACGTGGGTCCATGTTGGGGAAGTTATTCGTGAATTTACTAAACTACCAAAATGAGTAGTGCTTTTTTGGTGGTTGAACCTGGCGAGATTATATTCCTTGGATAGTGGACCCAGGATACATGCAAGCATGGTCAACAAGCATGGCAGCGTCGATGGCTAACGATGAAAAGTCCACCGGTCCGATATCATCAACATGGAGGACCCGAGGGAGCTCAATGAGCTGAATGATCCCTCCCAGCGCGCACCTGTCTAAGAAGACAGGCACAGTCTCGGCCTCACCTGCTTGGAAAACCACAAAACGGATGTCCTGGTGCGACGCACACCCAAGGTCCTGTAGGGGCGCTTTCACCACGAGGTGCCGCGTGCCCGGCTGTGGATCCTGTAACGTGGCCGTATGTGCCTCGGGGGGGGGCTTCGACGGGGCCGTGAGGTGGTGCTGTGGCGGTCCGCGAAGTGAGGCCTACTGCTGCCAGCCTGATGACAAGGAGGGAAGCTTTTATATGCCCTCACCCAGGACTTGGGCTGCAGCATGGCCCCGCTCCTCATCGACAGTGTCAGCACGTCTCCAGAATGTAAGGAAGTAACATATGCGGCCAGCCAGGGTCCATGAATACCATAGTATCTCCAGATAAAAAACTACTCAAATGGACCCATATGTCCAATCTAGGCTTGCCTCCCGTACTCCCTCGACCCTAAACCCAACGTGTCAACTACATGCCGTGACCTATTCGTGTGCTCCGCGCCCCGCCAGCCAAGGCGTCCGCGCGATAGCGTGCATTATTTGGATATATTAGGTACCATAATATTCCTAAAAGGTGGGTAGTTACGGTACTTAGCTTGGGGACAAGGTTTAGGGTTCAAGCCTGCGGCATCCCGTCCCTGCAAAACACTTCAAAGCTTAACGTCAGACCTCGACCTTCTTGGGAACATGCCTTTTTGGGAATAGCTCTCTCGATGACTCCATGATTATTTACAAAAATCCTAGACCCTGCTTCCTAAGCCCTGAACCCTATTCCGTGAAACCTAGACCCTGTACTCCCTTAATCCTAACTGATGATATACCCTTGATCCTCAGCCCCTATACCTCAAACCCCAAACCCTAAATCCCAAACCCTAAACCCCAAACCGTAAGCCCCAAACCATAAACCCCAAACCCCAAACCCTAAACTATGTTCAAACAATGACCCAAGCAATTGGAGCCAGCTCAACATCCAAATGCCGCTGCAACGCGAACCTTGGAGAGCAAGCAAAGATGACAAGTTCCTGGGGTTTAGGGTTTGGGGCTTAGCGTTTGGGGATGTTTGGGGTTTAGGATTTGGGGTTGGGGGTTTAGGGTTTATCAACCCATTTTACGAGCAACCCAGACTTCTTTTAGACTTAGTTTTGGTGGCACGCCTACTGTGCCCTGCGGCCTTCCTGCTGGTGCTTCTTGCTCAAGCGTCACGGGGGTAAGTGCCGCCATGTGGGGGTCTGTGGAGGATGTTCTTGAGACTCAGGAGCCTGTGCTGTCTCTGGACCCGAAGCCCTAAATCCTGAGTCCATCCCTAAAGGGAGCATTGCTAAGCTGACGGCCATCGGTTCCACGCGAATCCCAGCCTTCCGAAGCCGAGGTTGGGGAGGAAAAATGCAATAGCTGATGGCTTCTGATCGAAGTATTAGGGTTTAGGGCATGAGGTTTAGGGTTTAAGGTCTAGGGTTTAGGGTTTAAGGTTTAAGGTTTAAGGTTTAGCGTTTAGGGTTTAGGGTTTAGGGTTTAGGGAGCCGGGATGGGAGTTCAGGGAGTGGAGGTTCATGGCAATTTGAATCGAATGGATAATGAGATGGGAAATGGGCGATATAGGGATTTAAGATGTAGCACTCGGTCTGTATAGCTTTACTTCGGGTTATAACTAACTTCTAGTGGGGATAACTATAGTTGTGTGCCATAAATTCTAGTTATGCTGGGTCCTATGCATACAATTATGTAAGTAGGGGCACCACCTTGTAGGGAGTAAGGTTCCAGGCTTTGTTCAAGAAGATCATGCCAATTGCATGGCTCTGCTGAAAAAACCCAATGTCCGGTCTTAACACGTGGTTTATGACTATATGTAGATCGTTTGGTATACTGCTAAGCCCGTGGCCTCTCAGCGTAAGCCCCAGCAACGCGAAACCCCTGGTCTGCTCACCAAAAACCCTTCGCAAGTACGTGTAGCACGAAACACTAGCGATATCCATGATCCCTAATATAATAGGGCTTCAGGGCCCAAATACCACTTACATTATAGTAGTTGGGCCCTAAAACCCTACTATTTAGGTCCTTGGACCCTTAGGGGATTGTATAAGCAACCATAGGACATTACCAGACCATAGGTTCCCCTGCTTCGCCCAAACCCTAAGCACCCATAACAGGGTCGCTGTTAAGGAACTTGACTGAGAGTACTAGAAGCCGGAAATCCCCCATTACTTGCTATATTCTCATGTTATGCTAACTTAAACATTTTAACCCTAAACTAACCCCTACATACCTATAACAAGGTAACTCACATTAACTTCCTGAACAGCAACCCAGTGTATAGCTCCCGCCCTAAGCCTAAACCCTAAGCCCTAAGTCCTAAACTCTAAGCCCTGAACCCTAAGCCCTAAACCCTAAACCCAACGCCCTAAATAGCCCCTTGCGAGATCAGAGTTGCTGGGCCTTCGCTTCCCTGCGTCGGCCCACAGGAAAGGATACTGGGACACCTGTCTGCGAAAGGGTTTAGGGTTTATGGGGTCTAGGGTTTTAGGGTTCAGGGTTTGGGGTTTTGAGGTTTGGAGTGTAAAGGGTTGATGGGCTTGGGTCTCTTTTGCAAAACACCCGAAATGTCTAAACTTTTGTGCGCGATTAAAGGCGTTCAGGGTTCGGGGATTGGGGTTTGGGGTCGAGGGGTCGACAAGTTGGGATTTGGGGTTACACGGTTTTTGATTGCACACTTTTCTCCCCGATCCAGGAGTCATGGGTTTGGGTTTCTTGGGGGTTCGGGCCCAATTGAAGGCCTGCCGCCTTAAACTTCTGGTTTAAGGTTTAGAGGGTTTAAGGTTCAGGGTTTAGGGTTTAGTTGTTGTATCTTCGGGTCCCACAAAATAAGCGTTGTAATTAAGCTGCCCTCACGCACTGAACCTTCAACCTGACCTCAAACCCTCATCCTTAAAACCTACGCCCAGAAGAAGCAGTCTTCAACTCCTGGATTATCACCTTATCCTCATGTCTGTGCTTGAATATATGGGGTCCTGCCCCCACCCATTAACAGTCTATAATAGGGGTCATAAGAAGGGCTCTATAAAACCATATTATAAAGATTATCCAATTGTTAATGAGTGGGGGCAGTACCCAATGAATATACCTTCTCACAACCCTCCCGAATGTATTTCTGATAGACCAAAACTTATCCAAACCCAGGAACCAATCCATGAGCTGTCCCAATCCTTTCATTCGTCGGCAGGAGGAACGCAGCGGCCAAATAAATGGCATGGTACCTCACCAAGCGGAACTGCATGTACTCGCGGGGCATGGTACCTCGCCAAGCGTGACTGCATGTACTCGCGGTTCTTCGCCCAGCGGAACTGAATCTACTCGTGGTTCTTCGCCCAGCGGAACTGCATGTACGCGCCGTTCTTCTCGGGAGCATGTGGCTCCAACTTGTCGATTTTCTTGGACAAGTTCCTAAATTTGACCATCCATGTCCGCATGGTGGCCACAGTCTGAGGTGATTTCAGACCAACTCCCGCATTAGGCTTTGAACTAACTTCACTAGGATTGCCGTCTGAACGTTGTCTCGATTCCTGTTACTGGCATTATTCTCTTTGGGTGCTAATGCTCCGAACCTCACTCCTTTCTGGAAGCAAGTATAAGGACATACAAATATTACCCAATAATGAAGCAGAATGGAGTGAAATGTTGCATAGAATCATGTTTTTGGATGACTAGGTTTAAAAAAGCTGTCGCCCAAATAACGCTAGCCCTAAACCCCTTACAGGACACACATTGGGGTGGCCAGGTTGCCGAAGATTCGGTATGAAGTGGTAAGATGTAGAGAGCGGCTTAGGGTTCAGGCTTACTGCAGGCCCGTGATGAATAAACCCCCTCCGTTTTACGGCCTTAATATTAGGATCCCTATAGGGTTTAGGGTTTAGGGTTTAGAGGAGGGAGCTTTTTAATAAGGGGTCTACAATATCTCCACGCGGACTTGAGCTCGGATGTGGAGGGCACTGATTACTGGCGGGGTCCTTTTACAGACTGCGGATGAGGGAAATCCTGTACGGTTCAGAAGCCCTCGCCCGAGAAAATCTGCAGTCCCTGGGTTTTTTCGCTCGTGTGGTTCAGGCTTGCGGGTTTAGAGGAGGAGGGGGGGTTGACAATACCTCATCCACACCCTAAGCCCTAAATCCTAGAGCCTAAACCCAAGACACTGGACCTGGGTCATGGTTGGCTATGATTTTCAAATTTTCTTGCACTAAAAACCGCACAAGAATGAACTCATCATGGCTTTGTAAAGCGCATTCGGGCTTCGGGTTTAGGCTGTAGGGCTTAAGGCAAGTAGCGCAAGGAAAACCCTGGCCCCTACACTGTGGCGGTTTAGGGTTTAAGGTTAGGGTTTAGGGTTTAGGGGTGTCTGGCTCAGATCTAAACTTCCTGGTGCTTAGCTTGGCATGGTACCTAGATTCCCTTCCCAACTCTAAACCCTGAACCCCCAACCCTCAACCCTGAACCCCCAACCCTGAACCCTAAACCCTAAACCTAAACTCTAAATCCTAAACCCTAAACCATGCCGGGCTCCCACCCTCAGCACCCGTAGGCAAAGTCAGTTCGGGCCTTGAGGAAGTTCTCCCATTCTATGACAACCTGCGCGGCTACGGTTTAGGGTTTAGGGTTTGGGGTTTGGGTTTTGGGGGTTTGGGGTTTGAGGTTTAGGGTTCAGAGTTCAAGGTTTCATTGCCAGTTACCAATACTGGAGAATCAAGTGGCAAATGAAAATTCAAGCTGGGCTTATGTAAGTAGCGGTTTTTTTTGAAGGATTCAAATCCCGGTCGCTATGAGAACCTGTCCAGCATATCCGGCCGGGTTGCTTGGGGGTTTGGGTTTAAGTCTTTTGGGTGTTTAGGTCTTAGGATTGTTTACGACATGTGTTACAGGGGGATAATTTCGATTCCCAATTTAAGGCCATTTTGGTACTATCCCCTATATAAACCGCCACTTAGCCATTTCGGGTGAGGTCGCGTGAAATCGCCCCAGTGTGTGAGGGTTTAGGTCTTAGGATTGTTTACCCCTGAACCCTGGACCCCCTAGAACCCGACCCCCTTTACGGAGTTTACACTATAGCTCATATGTCCCCGTAAATGGTAGGCAAATAAAATGTTAGGTAGCTCAAAGTTCCTCTAGACCCTGAACCGCCCGTCTGCGCACCGGAAAGGCTGCCGTCACTGCAAGTTCAATGATCCGGGGGCTGAGGAGGAAGCGGAATACTTCATAAAATATGGGTCCCCAATTTATGATGTGAATACTATAACCCGCAATTCAAAACTTTACTTGTGCATCTTTACCTCTATCCCCCTCCTGCACCTGATCCGTGACGGGGTATTGACAAGTTTGGGAGAAGGCCTGAATCACAGGCAATTCGTGCGCCCCAGATTGCTGATGAGAGAGGGGTTTTCAGGGTTTGGGGCTTGGGGGATTGGGATGCTAGGTTTTAATGATTCCGGAGCTGCTGGGTTGCTGTTAAGGAACTTAAATTAAGTTACCATAATGGGTATACATAGTAAATAATAGGGTTTCCCAAATATAGTAACTTAATTTAAGTTCCTGAACAGCAACCTAGGCTGTGGAGGCATAGGGACTAAGGGTATTGGGCTGGCGAAGTTGAGAGTGCAGGAGTTTAGGGCTTCAGGTGTTGGGCCAACTAAAGCAGATGGCACAAAATGAGATTATAGTCCCCCTTAAGTAGATAGAATATGGCTTTGGGTCAATTATAGTAAGATCCCCATATACCCCATATTCTATCTACTGTAGGTGGATTATAGCCTGGATGAAAGTTTTTGCGGGAGTTTGCTCTACCCATCAACAACGAAACTGCGACCGCCACTCACTCGCCCCAGCGACGGGCAGGCAGAACAACAAATTGATCACAAATTACCCCAAACCTGAAACCCTCAAACCTAAAACCCTAAACCCATAATAAAGTAGGTTCCATTTCATTTTCCATGTTGCTTCCTTTTGCTTTTCCGTTCAATGCTCAAGTATGCCCCAAACCCTAATCCCCACCGAGCTGCTGAACTCTGAACCTGGAGCCTAAACCCTACACCCTAAACCCTAAATCCTAGATTTCGGGTTTAGGGTTTAGGGTGAGTTCCACGTTGGGATACCATCTTAAGACTACCTAATTGGTGTCCCTTATTAAGGTACTAGCTTAAAACTCTCGATTGGTTCCATAACAGGACCAAGTAAAGCAATCAAGACAACCCTTCCAACCCGATTGAAACTACATCTTTGCCCCATACACTGGGATCTACAACGTAAACCCTAAACCCTAAACCCTTCCAACCTGAATTGAACCACATCATCGCCCCATACACTGGGATCCCAAGCCTGAACCCTAAACCCTGAACCCCCCTAAACGCTAAACCCCTTCACGTTGGGATCTAAAAACGGTCAGGTAGAGTTGGTACCGTGGTTTCGAGTGGATGCCTTGCTTTCAGGGGTGTTTAGGGTTGATTACGGGCTTACACCACCACTTTTCGGTGTAGGGTTTAGGGTTTAAGGTTTAGGGCATCCCCTAAACCCTACACCCCAAACCCAGGAGTCCTATAAAATGTGCAGCCTCGCAATCCTTGTGCCGCGCGCAATAGCCTGGAGCGCAGGAAGCTGAGTAGAGAGGAGTCTCAGCATTGAGGGCTTAGGGTTTAAGGATTCAGGCCTATGGTGGAAGGAGGAATATGTGCACCACTTAGAACCCGCCAAATACACCAAACTCTAGAAGACAGGGTATACCGGGCGGCGTAAGATTCCTAAACCCGAAGCCCGAAACCCTATAGTCCCCCTTGAGTAGATAGAATACGGTTTTGGGTACATTATAATAGGATCCCCATATACCCCATATTCTATCTACTTAAGGGGGACTATAAATCCTGAATCCTAAAGCGCGTGGATGCACAGCTGGATGGCTTGGACTTGGTCCTGCAGGGCTCCAAGCTTGTGAGTTGGAGTTTGGACCTAAGTAAACCCTAAACCCTAAATTAGGGTTTAGGGTCTAGAGTTTTAAAACGCTGCTGCATGTTAGACGACACAATTCGACTAGCCCCTTCAACCCTCAAAAAACATAGGGAATCTTCGATCCAACATTGGAGATGAAAATTCGCTTTGCGTTCCAAGGCGGCCCTGTCCACACGATTCGAGCTTAGGGCTGCGAGATGAAGGTTTAGGTCCTTACAGGGTTTACGGTTTGGGGTTTTAGGTTTTAGGGTTTAGGTCCCTATAGGGTTTAGGGTTTAGAGTATTGGGTGTAGGGTCTAGGTTCTTAGGCCTTATAACGTCTAGGGTCTAGGATTTTGGGTCTACGGTCTAGAGTCTAGGGTATGGGCTTTTGGAGCTTAGGGCTTTGGAGTTCAATTTCAAGGGCCTCTGCAAACGAAATGGCAAGTCTGGGCTTGTTCAGCTTCAGCAATTACATAGTAATTTCCGCAAATACGGGGATCCAAAATAGACGCCTGGATACTATACTCCTTCATGTTGGGGGCCTCAAAACGGTACGCGGAAACCCCCCACATTTCTTATGACCCGAGACTGGAGGCAAGGGATAAGCGTAAGGCTCCCCAATCATCAGCCATCCGAATGAACAACTCGGAAAGCCCATGACGAGTCACTCCTGTACCCTCAACCGCTCCAACCCACAACAAATCCAAGAATCCAAAATTGTAACCCCTAATTCCTATTAAACCCTAAACCCTAAAGCCCAGACCCTAAAGCCTAAACCCTAAAGCCTAAACCCTATAGCCTACACCCTAAAGCTTAAACCCTCCAGTCTAAACTCTAAAGCCTAAAAACTTCAAGACGAGCTGGAGGGACAGTGCCAAAGGTCCAGCCTGCACTCCACCGTTCGGTTTCAATTAGAGTTAGAAGTTTGGTGTGTTGCGTTTAAGGTTTAAGGTTTAGGGCGTTGACTTTCGGCCGTGGAGGGAAGGCTTGGGATGTAGCCTTCAGGGTATACGAGGTTTCCAAAACTCGGGAACCCGGGTTTCAAGGAATACTTGGGTGCTTGCTATAGGGGTCTCCATTGATAATGGGGGCATTCTGAAACATTCTCACATGGCTTATGGTCAAGTCTTGGGCGTATGCTTCAGAACATAGGGTTTCAGTTTTACGCTCCATGATTAAATTTTCCGGTGTTTTGCGAGGATCAGAGACTCAGGATTTCGACGTCGCGAAAATCATGTTAAGAACTATCAAGACTTGACAATAGCCCCACAAATCTTAGACTGCCAATCCGCTTCGACTATGACTGCGGGCAAAGATCCGAGAAAGCCATCGCCGAAGTCGCCTTGCCGATAAACATTCCCAACTTCCCCTGACACAGATACTGAACCCCAAACCAAAGAACCGTAAATCCGAAATCCTAAACCCCAATTCCAGATCACCAAGCAGCTACTGAGGAGCATTCAACAACTCAGTACGGCTACAATCGGTACAATTGTTGCCTGAAGAAAGGTACAGGGTCTGTCTCAAATTGATTTAGGGCTTAGGGGCCCCTGAGTGAATCCTGCTGCAATCAGGTGCAAGAGGCATTCCACAGTCCCAAAGTGTAACCATCTCAGCAACTTCTATCTGACTCCAAGCATAATCCCTGAAAACACGCGTTAGGGTAGTTTAGGGTTGACGGTTTAGGGTTTTAGGGTAGCACTCATAGGGAAACTAACGCTTGAACCCAATGGAGAAACCTGCATATCACTGCTTACATTTCTAGCATGGTCCGAGGCTGCAGCGTGTTCTTGTAGAGAGCCGCCTGGGCAACAAGCCGCTGAATCAAAAACATCAGAGTCTGAGGTGAGGCGTCAGGGTTTAGAAAGATCCCCTCCCCCTAACACCAAAACCCACCCCCCACCCGCCCCCACCCTACTTTCAAACAGTCCCAAGGTGTTATAATGCTCGGAAAGGGTTCATTCAAAGTTTGGGGTTGGGGGGTTTTAATTTTGCTTGTGGGGTTCAGGGTGTAAGGGTCTCAGGTTTAACTTACGGGTCTTAGGGGTTCGGGTCTTAGGGTTTCGGGGCTGATGAGTCCAGAGGTTTAAAAACTGCACCACGCCGCACACGCGGTTTAGGGTTTAAGGTCTAGGGTCTAGGGTTAACCCTAAACCCTAAACCCTAAACCTGTGGTCTAGTGTTTAGGTTAGGGTTCTCAACCCACAAGGAGTGGTAAGGAGAATCCATATGGGCGGACGAGAACTTGTTATCGAAAATGCTTGCCGGTCTAGCCAATCAACCTCTTCTTGCAGACCGCTTGCAGGATACTCATTGCAATACTATAATCCTTATTATGGGGGCCCCCAAAAAGGTACACCTAATTTTAGGAAACACCCCTAAACCCTACACCCTAAACCCATTTAGCTTCCCTCTCAAACCCATAGGCTTTGACAGCTTTACCGGTGCATGCCTTCCGGATCCTTATCCCAAAGGGTCCATGTAGGTATATGGTAGGGTTTAGGGTTTAGGTTTAGGGTTTAGGGTAGGTATATGGTATATGCTTAGGGCCCAAAGGGGTTCCCATATACCTACTTTAAGGCCCAAGTATATCCCATATACCTACATGGACCCTTTGGCTTATGGACACAGGCATGAGATGACGTGCAGACGAGAACAGGCCCTTTGATGCCTTGCACAATTTCTAGTCTAGGTCAGGTGGACCCTCCACCCTGCAATAGCAGGAATTTAAGAGGACCCTGATGTTGTTACCTTTATTCCTTATAGTCACTATTACTGGATGGGGGGGGGTCCACCTAAACTATGCCGCCAAAAAATCCAAGGAGTTCAACATGGTCACGCAAGCATGCCTACACCTTTACTTCAACCCTAAATCCCGACACCTGCATCCTCGACCCTATACGACAAATGAAACCTTGAAACCTAGTTGTCAATGCCTAAACACTTAATTAGTTCTCAACCCCAAGGCCTAAACCTTGAGTAAACCCTCAATCCTAAAACCAAATTCTAAACCCTAAATCGGAGACCCCAAGCTTTCACCTCTAAATCCCAAGATCTTAGACCTAAACCCTGCGTCTTGATTCTGGGAATCACAGGATTTCCTGAACCCTCAACCCTAAACCC
>CAJNIZ010047574.1:15663-35725 GCA_905231905.1 Symbiodinium pilosum | reverse complement strand
GTTTAGGGGATTGAGGGTTTAGGGGGTTTAGGGTTTAGGGGGTTTAGGGTTTAGGATTCAGGGGGTTTAGGGTGTAGGGGGTGGGGATAGGCCCCCACCCACTAATAGCGCTACACTAGGAAGATATAAAGGCACGAATGTAGTTACCAGTATCTCTTGCGGTCACCATTAGTGGGTGGGGACCCAACCCAATGTACAGCGTAGTAGCAGTAATGGTACTAGTGATCATATGAGTAATATATGAAGCACAGAAGTATTACATATAATAAGAGGGTTGTAGGGGGACATATAACAAGTCTAACCCCACCATTTACATGTTCTGGTAGGGTCCTTAACATTCAACATCCAAAGTTGAATGCTTTCCCGGGCTCCTAAGGATTACCTGGACCTTAAAGCAGAGAAAGTATTGGCTCAAAATCGTTGAGCAGAGTCCACAGGGCTATTGTTTCGCATAATTTGGGAGGATCAAGTATCGATGGGGATGTTCCTGCGGGAGAGGGAAGGAGTTGGGATTAGGGTTTAGGGATGAGCGGTTCTCAAAAACGGGGGCTCCTGGTGACGGTCCCGGGGTTAGGATTCCACAAGGAGTACTTCATACGGGGGGGTTGGTCCAGAATGCTGAAGGTTGCAGATCTGACCCTATACCCTAAACCCTAAACCCTGGAACTTAAGACTTAGGATGGTTGTTTTTAATTGATATTGGCGTATACACCCAATGATGACCATTTCGAGGATTTACGGGCCTGAAGCTGGCTTACCGGCGATGTTAAAAAGTAAGCTGTACATTTTGGGTCCTGACCCACTAACAGTCCATTATAGGGGTCATATTAATTAAGGGCTCTATATGATTAGATTACAAATATTATCCAGCTGCTAAGAGGTGCGGCAGTACCCGATGTGTATTTGTGTATATTGAAAATGTACTATGAAGCTCCAAGTAAGGCGTCCGGAGTGTGAAGCTTCAGCGGAACGTGGGGTTTTGGGATGTAGGGTAACAAAGACGGCTTTCGGAGAATTAAAGGATGTTCAAGCCCTGGCGCACCCCATACCCGAAGATTTCCCCTATACTTTCCATGCCCCATATGTTGCGGACCCTACGCAGGCGGAATCAGTATGCATCGGGAATGTATTTTCTTTTGTAAAAGTTCTGGGTTCCTTGAACCGTAAACCCACTTTGGGAACCCTTTTGGAGAACGATTTTGCTCGGGACTGGGTTGCTCGTTGCCTCAACTCGCTTACTGGCTGGAAGCTGTGGTGCAAGGTCCAGTTTTCAAACTCTTGAACCCACAACGAAATAGCCAGTCCTAAACCTTTAGGGTTTAGAGTTTGGGTTTCGGGAACGTATAGGGTTTAGGGTTGAGGGTTTAGGGTATAGGGTTTAGACCCTAAACCCTAAACCCAAACTCTAAACCTTGAGCCCTCAAACCCCTTGCACCCTTTCCAGGACAGGCCTAAACCGCGGGTAGACGCAAATGTCATTGCGACCAAGGCGCAGGGCCATATCGAAAGGAGAGATCGAGCCTTGAAAGAGTTTACGGTTTAGGGATTTGGGGTTTAGGAGAATTGAGGGGTAGGGGTTTAGGGATAAGGGGTTTAGGGGTTTGGGGGTTCAGGGTTTCGGAGTTACAGGGCTTGGGGAGTTTAGGCTCTAGGGGGTTGCAATGGGGTTTGGAATTTAGCGGCCTGAAAAGTTCCAAGAGCGCTTCGTGGCTTATTGCAGTAAAAAACAATTATCATCTTGGGGTTTAGGGTTTGGTTTTTTTTTAGGATCAAGGGTTTAGGGGTTTAGGGTTTGGGGTATAGGGTTTTCAAGATTGCATTAGCCCACAGGCGCTTGGGCGGACAAATTTGGTATATGGGAACGTTCTTGAGCGCATGTCTAAGGTTGGAAGCGACTGGATATGCACTAGGAGCCCATACCTAAGACATAGGAAACAAGTAGGGGCCCACTCTCGAGGCCTTGTGGCCTTGGAACGGACCTTTGTAAGGGGAAAAATGCCTTCCCCCTAAAGGCAGGGCTTGAGGAGCTGATAAGGACTACGTGTTGGTAACAAGGCCTAATAGTTGGTAAGAGGGCTCTAAATCAGAAGGGGGGGGGACCTTTGAGGGGATGGCATTGTAACCCTAACTTTGACCATAGCAGTTGCCAAAGATATCAGGGATTATGAGGCTTGCTCAGGCTGGGTCTGAGCGGGGGAGAGGTTGAAGGCTTAAGGCTTCATCTTTCAAGAACTAGGTATACTCGATGGGCTCTTCAGGAGTAGTCCTACCCTAAACCTTCCACCTAAGGACTGCTGGAGCCCTTTTGCGTGTTCAAAGTTGCTATGGAAAATTGCAGACAATGCTGCTGGGCACACGATTTAGACCAACAAAAAACATTCTTGCGTCAAAAATGTAACTCCCAAAAATTGATGTCCCCGCTACTATATTCCGCAAGAAGAAACCTATAGATGAACAAGCCCAAGAACTGGACCTTAATTGTTGCTGGCCTATATCCCACAAATCCCTACATAACCTCATGTAATGTCTATACGCCCTTTAAAAGGGCCCCTCATGGTTCCACGGGGAGTGGTACCAGGGCTAATCCCATCTCCCCACTGATAGCCCCCCACCCCCCGGGCAATATGCATCATTAGGGTGGGGGCTTGATTTTGGGGAGGTGGTTGCTTCTTCTGGGCTGGTGGCTGAATACACTGTACCCTAAATCCATGCCCTCGACACTACAATCCTTCTGCCAGTTCTTATGCAAGGACTTGCTGCTCGCTTTATAGCGTGTTTTCTAACAGAAGTTCTTGCTACCGAAGCTAGCTCCACAGCAACCATCTGTTTCTCGTTTAGGACATCTGACAATGCAGTGCAACTTTGATGATCTCATGGGTATGCCAAATAATTCTGGCGGCACAAATCAAAAGCAACCCGAACAAGATCCAACCATCAGGAACAAGGACGCCGGTTCATAAGCACAGGATCGTCACATCATCTTGCGCGGCGTCCCTTTTGAAGGGTACGGGAATGAAGGGGTCTGAAGTTCACCTATTCGTTAAGGTTTCACCAGACACTCGCTCAAGAGGCACCAGTACCGCCTCAGAAATCACATGGACATGTTTTGTTGGTCTTGTAGGGTAAAGCTGCTTTCATTTTGTGAGCTTGTCCTTCCCTGAATTGAAGGATCCTTCTTCTGGTGAGTGGCCCCCAAAAGGGATTTGGCCTAATGTCCTCCTTGCTGTTCGCTGTGCGTTAGGACTTGCAGCATACTGGCGATTCGGACGGTTTGGCTAATCGAAGACGTTCTAGCACTAAATATTTTGTGGTTGAGGTATACCTGGTTTCTAGACTGCAGACTCTGATGTTCCTCTGGCTGGGTAGCAAACTGCGAAACACCATTGTGACGCAACTACAATGGGACACGTAGAGTATCAAGAGGGCTCTAACACCAGTCTTTTGCTGCTTTAAGAAAGCAACGTGGGTGCTCCTCCCACTCCCAAATCCCGTTGGGATTTTTAAGCGCTCAGCTCCCAGACCAGCGGCCGCATGATATCTAGGGATACGAAAATGGCAGTTTATCTGTCCCGAAAACTCAAAATTCCACAGATAGAGGCCCCAAAAATGGACACCTAGCTTTGGACACCCCACATATTTACACGCACCTTCCCTGGAATCCCCTCCCCCTACAAATAAGACCCCCCCAACCCCCTAATAATGGCCCCCAAACATAATACCAGTAGTTATAGAACTGTTCACAATGTCACGGCCCGAACACTCACGATTATGAAGAGTTTTCCCACCCTTGCCTTCTGTAACCCTTTATAGGGTTTAGGCTTAGGTGTTAAGGTCTGGGCCACCCCAACGCCCTCCTCGAAGTATCTGGGCATCTAATTTTTCTGAACCTCAACCCCCAAAAACCTGTTCCAGTCATGATGCCATGCACAATAAAGCCTAAAAACCCGGTGCTTTGTCATGCTTAGCTCAAAGCAGGAATCGGAATCCGAATCTTCGGCAGGGTTCTGCTCCTGATGCCACTATGGGCGATTCGACCCTAATTCCCTATTAGGACCCTATTAAGGGTAGATTAAGGTATCCTCAAGGTCTAATAGCCCATGGTGGTAGGGTATTTAGATTCGAGGTTTACAGGTGGGAACCATATCTGGGGGCTTCTTCAATACCACTGATGATGGACAAAACCTTGCATGACCTTGAGCGTAGTAGCACAATTCTCGACATTGGGTGTGCAAGGCCATGCAGGATGGGTCAAAGTTAACCCCAATGCTGAAGTATGCCTGTACGCCCCCACAATACAACACATCCATGCTCTTGATGAATAAGACCCCTAGATTTAAAGCACAAAATGGTCAAATTCAGGGTCCAAGAACATTTTAAAAGCAGATGCATTTTTGGCACAAAAAGAACGTAGAATAAAAAACAAAAAACAGCACCACGGAAAATTGTTTGGTTACAGGTTTTAGTTGAAATCCTCAGAATCTATACGCGAAAGCCGAAACTTTGAAACCTAGAATCCCAAATTAAAATGTGGCAGTCCAAAAAAATGGGAATAACAGGCAATTTCTGCCAAGAAACGTCTGGGGAAGCTCTATGATGAGGCCAGAATGCAATTTATTTTGAAATCAAGGCCTTTGAATTCGAACACCGGGCTCTGATAACTTTGGGACTGGAATTTGAAAGCTGTCGATATTTCATGAGAACCGGCTTATTGGATCAGGCCAGGCAATCACGTTCGAAAAGGGGTGCTCCAGCAGGCCCCCTGCAACTCAAAAATAGAACTTATTTGTATTTCCTAATTTTGGGTGAGGGGTCTCATATCTGTAAAGTTGTTTGTGGTGGGTTAATGGCGGCCATTCTGATTTGCCTTTCCTAGAAAACAGTTTCACTGCTGTTCATGTTTCCTTGAACTGGTTTGAAAATTAAGGTTCTACTCAGATGTTACTTGGTTAGGCGTTAAAAGATGTATTCAGACTTGCTTACTGATTTTTAACTACACTTTCAATGATTTTGAGCATGCTGCACTTGATCTAAATTATTGGTTTGGAATGCTAAGCCTTTAAGCATGAAGGCCGAGAGCTCTATGGCTGAAGACCCAGCTCTTCCTTTTCTCTGCGCAAAATTATACTGAACTATTCACTCTCTTGGACCCTGCCCTTCCTATTCTCTTCAAAACTAAGCTAAACAGAGCGACGCCCCTCGCTTCTCCTTCCTATGAGCCTATGACTTCATTATTAATAACTCGATGGAACTTCCCTTATGGATTCTACCAGTACTAGGAGCTATAGGAACTCCAGACCCCGCCTTCGTTTAGAGGACTTACTGCTACCATAAAAAATCGCCCTTGGGGGGTTGGGGGGCGGGGGGTGCCCCCACACTAATCAGGATCCACCATTACTGGGGCTCCACAGAGGGACCCTTGATTTAGGTCACCCTCAAAAAAGAACAAATACGATCGTCTTTTTTGGGGCCCCCCGATTCCTAAACCCTAAACCTATATAACCCATTTTAATAGTTTCCATTTTTCCACTATCCCTGTATTACCCCTATATACCCCCTATGGAACCCTATATATATGGTTGCATTTTTTCCATTTTGCAATTATAGCTATTAGTATTACTGTTATTACCAAACCCCCTATACAACCCCAAAACAAACGCAATATAACGCAATATAACCTTAACGTATCCCTAATATAGCCTATTGTTCCTGCTACTACTAACGCCCGCATATCCCCTAATTCGGACAGACCGCCAAAGTCGTGAGCTGAGCTCGGCGCAGCCTAGGAGCTTCGGGGTGGCGTAGCTATCCTACACCATGGGTACCCTGCATCGTACGAACTACGGTCTAGGGTTTAGAGGTTTAGGGTTTTGGCCTTAAGGATATCGTACCCCTTATGTAGATAGAATGCGGGTATATGGGGATCCTATTAATTTCAAACTTACCCACCGCCATATTCAATCTAGACAAGGGGGAGTATACAGCAGGAACAACACATCCCTTTTCTTCGGGATCTACATGCATACACGCACACACCAATCCTTTCTGAAAATCCTTAAATTAAACAACTCCGCACTTCTCCTCCTGCGGAATTCTAGATCCACTCGCCATGATCATTCCAAAACAACCTGCTTCATGTTATGGCAGGGGATCAATACCCGGTGTCGTCGCGCCCCACTCCCCCCTGTTTCATACCCCTTCGTCGCTGCCTGTCGTTACATACCTTCGTCGCGAAAGCTTGGTACATGTATGCACTAGGAAAATTCTTGTCGCAAGACAAGACTTTCTGTTACAGCCTGTGACGGAATGGCCGCCCACGCCTCTTGAAGACCTGGTCTTTTTGATTCACAGCCCTCTCAAGCTTCAGCCAAGCTTAAATTGTTCAATCACACCCCACAAAAAGTGTACCATGTAATATCATCTTAAAATTACCAACTAACCTACAGCACTCGAATTCCAAAATCCTGACGTTTAAGCAGAGGAACCTTCTCAGACGTCTGCTGCGGCGGAGGCTGTGTTTCCGCCTGAGCCCAGGCAGCCCAGGTACCGTACTTGTACATTCATGGCTTACCCCAAAGTACACCATGTATGTACGCGCACCGATACGTACTTGTAACGAAGCGCGAGGCCTCTAGAATGAGCTCTCCGAACCTTGCCAGACACGCCACTGTCTTCACAGTTGGCGAACGAAGTTAGTGTAGGCTTGCAATTGAAGACAATGTTGGGTTTAGTGTTGCTAGCCAGCGCAGCGTAACTACAGAGACTGCCAGCAAAGAGTGTAGACATGCATTATCTTCAAGCCAGATTGTTCGCTGGATCCAAGCTAGAAGCTAACCGTATCCGAGTCCAAGTACCTCAGGAACACGAGGGCATCAGCTCTTCAAGCATGGGTACCCAAACAGGCCAACACAAACAACAAGTCCTCACCGGCAAATGACAAATTCAATCCGAACGGAAACAGGTCATGCTCAAATGAGATGTTATTGATATGAAAAATTTTGCATGGCAAAAATATATGCATGGCAATAATATATACCGTGATTCCCCAAGGTATACGGCGCTACAAGAATACCGACGTAGAACACCTCGTGACACTCTTCAGAAGCCCAAAAAACTCGGGCCCCTTAATGGGCCGGTCCTTCTGACAGCACACAGGCACCACAAAGGGATGCATAATTTTGAGGAGCCCCAAACCCTAAATAGTAGCTTCCATTATTAGTAGCTTCCATTTCTTGTCCGTTATCCCACTATAACCCTCGTATAACCCATTATAGCAGTTTCCCTTTTCTCTTCCATTATCCTTTTATAGCCCCAATATATCTATTTATATAATGTATAATGCCCTATAATCCCTATTCTCAGGCTGCGGAGTGCCTTGGAACTTTGGCCAGCCGTCCAGGAGTCAGACTCAACTGAAGACGGAACATTAACAAATTGAAAAAAGGGCTGGGGAAAAAAGAGCCACCTTCTTTGAAGGGCTTTTTGGGTCAGCAATCTCTACCGCCTTAACTGCCTTCTTCTATACCCTCTTTGGGGTAAGCAATCTCTACTGCCGGAGGGACGCAGTGAGAACTCCAGCGTTTCCTTGCCTGCAAGGTGAGGTGCTCTACCCCTTGGTGAGAATCTTCACCATGGACGGCACTGCAGCTAGTGCTTCCAGGGTGAGATTTACAGTAGGTCTTTACTTTGCAAGGATGAGTGCAAAGTTCGTGCTCCAACGGTGAGCACGCTTGAAGCAGTGCAGCAAAGTAAAGGAACACAGAAAGGAGACTTGGTCAGAGGCTCCCATAGGCTGGTCCCCCTCCTCAACCCCTGCGGCAGTTCAAGCTCTACCTCTAAAAGACCAGCCACTGTGCACGGCTGCTGGGCCCTGGTAGCTGCAAGGAGTTTGACACACCAAACCGCATGTGGTATCTCAGCTTGCGTGTGAGCGCACACAGCTCTTGTTTTTTTGGGCCGGGTTCCTCTACAGACCCTACACTCACGTCCAAAACCCCGCTTAAAACTCCGCCAAAAGCCACTCCGGGAGCCAAAACCTCAAGACAGAAAGAATCCCTGATTATGATTAGGCACAGGGACATGCCGCTCCTCCACTTGTAACCTTCGCGCGGGGCCCACGACCAGCCCCTGAGTGCGGCGCAGGGTTCGACGCCTCTAACCTGTGGAGTCGGCCACCCCAAACGTAACTCCAGGCTTGTGCAGAAAAGGCTGCCCAAGAAAGCTGTCTTATAGGCCAACGGACACTACAGTGTCAGCTCCCGTGGGCCCGGTTAGCGAGATTTCGCTGGGTGGCTCCCTATCAGCTGCAGGGGGACACTGCTGCCAACGGTGAACCTCACCCCAGGTTTAAGGGGACATCTCCTCGTACGGCGCAGACTGTTTCTTGCTTATCTGCTTGTTTGGCGGCGACTTTCCAGTCGCGGAGGGCTGTTGCCCTAACTGACGCAAGTAAGGATCACGTAAACGCCCCCTCAAGGCGCACAGAAGGAGCCAGTAGCAGCAGTTAGAAACCCCTGAGTAGGCACAGGGACATGCCGCCCCTCCACTTGTAACTTTGGCGCGGAGCCCACGACCAGCCCCTGAGAATGGCGCAGGGCTCGACGCCTCTAACCTGGATAACTGGCCACATCCATAGCACAGAAATGACTGGGAAAGAGGTGTCCTTACAGCATGGGAAAGGGAAATCACTGAAACCCCTTCCTAAACCAGAAACCCTCGGAAAGAGCACAACTTACCGAGGCAAACTCGGCCTGGAGAGTGTGAATGTGGCCTAAAACGCACAAACTTCCTTTTTTGGGGCTGGGAAAACAAGCCCTGCCCATCTACCCTACTCTGACAAGGCAGGACACATGCAGGCTTCCCCAACTCCTACGTAAAGGGTACTTCGCCGTGGCAACGCCGCCCGACCCCTGGCCTTCCATCCTATTGCAAAAGCTGTTGACAGGCCGAGGGCTGAAGGACATTCCGTAGCCTTTCGCCTTCCTTCAAATCTTCACAAGCAGAGAACACTGCTGTTGGGCAGTCCTTGCTTCCACGGCATCGTTTCAACAGGAGTGCTGTGGTATTGCAGAGAGACTTCACCGAGGTCAAAAACAAGCCAAAAACAAACAATCCAGCGAAGAAAGGGCGAAAGGTGCCTCAAATTGTTATTTGACCAACTGTGCAAAAAAGGGCAAAAAAAAAACAGGGCGGGATTCCTCCGTGAAAGGATTAGACGTCTTTCTCCTCTGTGGCCGGTGCTGCAATTGGCATCCCAACTCACAAAGACACCCCAACCCAACCGTAAGAAACCCAAGGGCTTCTCTAGCAGTGAGGGTACTTTACTGGTCACCAGCAAGTGTTCTCTACTGGTGTGCTCACTTGATGTCTTGCTTCCCGAGTGTTGCCTACCCCGGTGAGGCACTCAACCCGGGACAGTGATTGCAAGCACGGCCTCCTAGGCCAAGGTGAGCAACTCGACCCTGGCACCCATGGCTCTATCTGGCTGAAGACTAGAAGCAGGGGCCTGGAACCTCTTCATAGTAGGGCCTCAACCCGGTTCACAGTTCAACACAGCACAGACCTAACCACGATGCAGGCTTCTGGCCTTGGGCCGATACGTTGAGCCACCTACAATCCTATATAACCCCTATAGGACCCCTATAATCCTATAATCCCTGTAGTTTTTCCATTATCCCTGTACAACCCCAATGCTCTCTTCCCCAAACCTACAGGCCTCGACCTGCGGCACTTCTGCTGCAGGCGCCGCAGATGGCCTCTTCGCATTAAGAAGCACAAGCTTAGCCAATGTCAGATTTTAGGGGTTTAGGGTTCAGGGTCAGTTTAGGACTTAGACGCACGCAGAGCTTGTAATTAAGGGTGCCTTGGAGGTGCATGGGAAGTTGGAAATAGTCAGATCAGCTTTATAAGACCATCTTGGTTGTGGCATCTATGGAGCTCATATGGGGATTTCCCCAAAACAACATGTATCTCCGCTATCTTAGATTATCCCCAATAATGAAGAATCAGATGGAAAAGGAAATGAACAAATAAATGGAGGCTGGGATTATATAGAGTGGTTTATGGGGATTAGAAACTTAGGGTCGCCTTTGGAGGGGTCCCCTTAAGGAGGATTGTAGTAGATCGGGGTTTAGAGTGGGGTCCCCAGATTTTGGGAAACTACCATATAGTCGTACTTGTATTTTCCCATGAGCCTCAAAGCAGGTAATGGGTATTGGTTGGATGGGATTAGGGTTCAGGGACCCTAAATCCTGAACCCTAAGGGCCCTGAACATATTTCGGCCAAGATGGTGGCACTAAATCGCGGTCCCTGGTGCCCCAAAATTGGCTAACCGAAAAAGGAACAAGCATGCTATGATAGGAGGTTCAGGGTTTAGGGTTCTAGGGTTTAGGGTTCAGGGTTTCGGGTATAGAGGTTTACGGATATAGTCCCCCCTACGTAGATAGAATATGGGGTAGGTTTTAGGGATATAGTCTCCCATAAGTAGGTATATGGGCATCTGATTATAATATATCCGAAGCCATATTCCATCTACTCAAGGGGGACCGACTAGTAAGGCCTCCGGTTGCATCAGAAGATCACACCCCTCTGTACCCTAGCATCTTTTCACACTTGAAAGGCCCGGCCTAAACCTGTAACCCTATAGACCTTAAACACCAAATCCTCATCAAACCTCGCTCAGTGGGAAAATACTGCAGAGCACTCGTTTGGTTCCTATACTACATGCAGAATGGATACCATGAAGCCCCGAACACTCCGAGACAAGGGTCTAGTGAACGTTGCTGGCCTTTTATGGCCTACGGGGCTTCCCATGTTTGTAGGTTCCATTTTCTTTTCCAATATCCCAGTATGACCCATTATCGTCATTTCCAAGTTCTTTTCCCATTAACTCAGTATAACCCCTATATAACCCATTATAGTGGTTTCCATATTCTTTTCCATTATCCCATTTTAACCCCTATCTAACCCATTATAGTAGTTTCCATGTTCTTTTCCAGTATCCCTTTATAACCCCTACATAACCCATTATAATCGTTTCCATTTCCTCTTCCATCATCCCACTATAACCCCTGTATGACCCATGATGATAGTTTCCATTTTCTTTTCCATCATCCCTATATAACCCCTATGCGAGTCTCCAAGGCGTAGGGAATTGAATGGGATTCTGAGGGTCCTGATTAGGGAGTCTATAGGAGTTATTCTCAAATTATTAGAAATTGTAATTTGTGCTTCAATGATTGTAAGTCACAAAATGACCAGCCACGTCTTTGCGAAACTCTAATATTATTTCAAACTGTAAACTTGTACTCTGATCAAACTCACCACAGAATATCCAGAAATGGCGCAGATCGAGGCAAAGCACGTCAAGCCCTCAACAAAAACCCTAAATGCCCCCAAACCCTGCTCCTAAGGCAGTTCTTGTAGGAGCATGCATACGGAAAGTGGTACAAAATGAGCTGGACCCCAAACGTCTCCAAAATATGACACCACTCTCAAACACAACAACTCTGTCTCTACAAGTCTGAACCATCGGAAAGCCACATCAAGACCTCACGCACCCAGGAATTATGTCAAGCACCAATTGACATGACGTTTTGCCGGCCGGCCTTACATGTCTTTGGGGCATGGCCACTGTGTTTGAGGTATTGCGCTCACTTTGCGAAATTCCAGGTTCCTTCCATTCGACGGTCGCCTGCCGTTCCGGCCGCAGGCCGCGCAGCCAAACTCGGCTTCCCCCAAACATAAAGGTAGCCCTTATAGGGTTTAGGGTTCAGGGGCTGGGTGCCAGGTGCTTAGAACAGCCTCAAGCAGCCCTTCCTCCTCTCGCGTTCTTCCTGCACTCCCTTTACATCTATGCTGCGCTTTCGCATATCCCTTTTGCTATCAAGGTCCCGAAGAAGAGGGAGCCCGTGGACAATTCTTGTTTGCAGCAGCCCAGGGAAAAAAGTCTAGGGATTTACCTGCAAGCTCAATTACCCACAGCTTAGTAGTAACAACGCCCTACTTAATAGGTATAACCCATTAAAACTGTAGGGAATGGCGATGTACAGGGGACAGGTAGACCCTAAACCCTAAACCCAAACCCTAAACCCTAGAGGCATAGAGGCGTAGAGTTAGGGTTGCGAGTTTAGGGCGATGTTGAGGTTGGATGCTGCCAGTCATATGGGGGTCCCTACCGTTGCAGTAATCACCTCCCCCTAATATACCCCCCACCCCCCATAAAGCAAGTATCCTCTTAGGATACTACATATGAGGGGATTGCTTTAGGGTTAAAAGGCCCTGGAGCCTAAACCCTGAACCCTAAAGCCTCCAGGGTTGATTATAATATGAAACATGTAAGGGGCTATGTAGAGTGAAGTAGGGCTTAAGGGATATTACCCAAATAATGAAGAATCAAAGAAATATTGAAAATGACATGGAAACTGGGATTCCCAAGAAATCTCCCGAACAAGCAGAGAAGGTCCGCACATCCACGGAAGCTGTTTAGGGTTGAGGGTCCTTAGTGGATACGCATGGCGGCCAGGTACTTGCGGGGCTTCCACCCCTACAATATCAAAGACTGCGGACTAAACCGTAAACGCCAAACCCTAAACCCGTAGTTGCGGATACACAGGGTCCCTAGCCTTGACATGTGTAATGGGAACCCTATCTAATCGAGGAAGCAAGGTCCCAAACCCAAGGAGTTTATGGAGATTGTCAACGTAAAGTTCCTGAACCCTAGACCCTGAAGCCTAAACCTTGAATCTACACACCTTCGTACTGACGGATAGTTTAGGGGATGGACTTGACAGGCATCCTGAATGGAAGGCGCTGGTCCTCCAGCTGAGAAGAAGAATCGAATCTCAGCTGCAGCGCAAGTCTCTGGCTTCAGCTCCGCGCATTGTAAAGACGAAGAAAACTTACTTACTGGTGGTTAGTAGGGAATAAGGAACATATGATCTCTTTGTATATAATCCCTGTGTAGCGTATTCCCTTAAGGCCTACCAACTCCCAGGAAGTTCAAGGCTAGGTTCAGAGGCTGGAATTAGGGCTTCCTGTTCAGGGAGTGGGAGCTTGGGTAAATGTAAATGCCCACAGCATAGGGTTGTGGGGTGGGTTGCGCTAGAGCCATAGATGCGAGGGGAGCTTCCGAATAATCCAAGGAAACTATGCTTGTCAGGGGTACCCCATTTTCGTGGTCTGCACTTGGCATGAAAGAGAGAGAATGGCCAAAATGATAAGGTAAGGTTGGCAGGGTATAAGCAAAAACCACGGCACTTGGAAACTGAACCTCCTCATGTGTTAGGTGCCGGAGAGTTTATGCCTGCCGGTGCTTAGTAAAGAATCAGCATATAATCCCTATTTAAACACTTTAGAAATCATTCCCTCATTCCCTAGTAGCCCCCAGTAGGTATTGCTCGGGTTTCTGTTGGCGTTGCCTGGCTAGCGGGCCACGGGTGGTGTCAGGATAGGGTTGGGGAGCAGGATCGTCACTTTGGTATGTAAGCTATAGTCTAAACTCCCAGTGTCTCCCTTAATAACCCCTATAATACTCCCCTATATAACCCTTTAAGGAGTTTAGACCTCAGCTCATGTAAGTAAAAGGTACGAGTCAATAATTAGGGAATCCGGAAATGATACGCGTCACAACTTTGGCTCCTTTAATTCCCTCCCCGCAATATCTTAACCCCTCCCCCCAATTCGGAAATATTATAAGATATCACTATCGGAATACTTAATATGAAAAAACACGCAAAAAGACACTAAAACCCTCAAACCCTACAATATTAGGGAAAGGGAATTACAAGTTTAAAAGCTTCTCAAAATCAGCCGCTCGTACGCCTCAAGACTGACCCCTACCTAGAGTAACCTAGGGGTTATACAGCGTTTACGATTTACGGTCCAAATTCTATACCTAGCGCAGCCTAAATAGCTGACAAAAGGGATGCTGTACCTAATATCTGGTATCTGGTATCTTTAAACCCTAAACCTTAAACCCTTATCCCTAAACCCTAAGCCTCTAAACCCCCAAACCCTAGACTTCAAGACAGGTCTAGGATGGTTCAGGTCTTATATAGAAGCGCTAGTCCCTATACCTTTTTGTGCTTGAGCCTGCCTGGTCCAAAACTCCTCAACTTATGTATCTCCATGCCCCTTGAAAAATACCTACGGGTATCCTCAAATTAACGTGATTTTTTGGGGGCCCTGCGGCTGCTGCCAGATCTGCGCATTGCAGGCAGGACGCGGAACTTCCGAATGCTCAGGCTTCGGAAATTCTGGGAATGAAGTAGATTATTCTTAGCCCACATTACGCCTAGGAAGCAAAACAATCCTGTTTACATAAATAAGAAGGATTCCCATACCCTCAAAAGTATAAAGGGTCCCTACCAATGATCCAGTACTGGGCATTGAATCAACCAAATGTTCTGGGTGGCCTGGACATTGGATCGCTCTCTCTGGACATCTTGCGCACAACAGTTAATACAGGATGGAAGCCGACATGGTGGGGGTGGTCGAAAGAATCTCTTATGGGCCCCCTTTGGCCTCCAACATTCAAGGCATCCCAAACTTGAACCATAATTTCGACAACATAGAATTGGAAGTTTACCAATGATCCAGGCTTCCACAATACGGTGGGGAATTGGTGCGAATGGTATGATCTGCCAGATCTGCCATCACCCCAAGAACCCAATACTCCAATTCGGTGTTGGGCTCCTGGGTCAGCATCACGACGCCATGGGAAGGAGCCTTGAAAAACATGGGCAATACACGCTGGTATGAAGGGGGCTGGACAAATCGAAAAATCGCTCCTCCCACAGGAGTATCCACCTGTTTGATTCATGGGCATCGTGAGTGCATCACGACACCGTCCTGTTTTGATACCTGCTAGGGCCCACGCACCTATGTCAAGCGCATGGCAGCAATGAAGATTACCGTGCTGAACGAAAACAATGAACATCTACAATCCGAATCTGAGTGAAGGCTGCAAACTTCCAAGATAACGGAATCCCGAGACAAATCTCGTAATCTAAGGGGGTCCTTACACGCTAAACCCCAAAAGAAGGCATCACGGCTTTGAGCTGCCCTTTGTGACAACCAGGAAAACCATGAAACAATCAGACCCTGACAAAATTTGAAAGGCCCCAGCACAGTTGGGCAGAATGACCAGAGCTCATCCGATCAAACTCTCCAACGCAAGGCCGCATCAGGCCTTGAGAAAGCGAAACATGAGCAAAATGATAGCAGCTCGCACCTTGAAACCTGGGTGAAACGTAGGTACTTCTCAAAAGACTATCCATATCTGCATTCTCTCCGTACTGTTATGATTGCCATGCTTGTCACCATTCTCCTGTTTGGTACTACTACTGCAACCAACAACAACAACCACTACTACTACTCCTACTACTGCTACGACTACTACTACTCCAACTACTACTACTACTACTACTACTACTGCTACTACTACTACTACTGCTACTACTAAATACAATTTACATAATTCGTATTCTTGCTTTAAAAAAATGTAGGCAATGCTGAAGGTATTTACAGCGCATTTGAGTTTCCTGCCCGTCTGTTTTGTACTTTTACAACGCTCGTTGAAAGGTCCGTATTTTTGTGTTTTTGCTTCTCCGACAACCCTTTTGCGCTGGTATTTGCAGCATGTTCTTCTCCGTGTCGTTTTTGTAGTGCTCCACGTTCACATCTGCAGCTTTTCTCCTTATGTCGGCGGAAGGACAGAACCAGTGGTATTTACAGTGCATTTCTCAAGCGTCTTGATTTTCCCAACATGTGTCCTATTGAGCTTTTCGGTGTTTTGGGGTTTGGGGAATATTTCTTTTTTTGGAGCCTGTTCCATTAGTCCAAGGTACGCCCCATTATCAGGGTTTCAGGAGTTCTGATCTAATTTTATCCTCGCCCCATTAGTCCAGGGCAGGCCCCATTAGTCCAAGGGTTGGAGAAGTTTGGGTTTAAATTTTATAGTCGCCAAATTAGTCCAGAGTCGCCCATTAGTCCAAGGGTTTGAGGAATTCTGGTATAATTCTATCATCGCCCTTTTAGTCAGGGTTACTTTTAATCTTGATGTCTGGCTGGTCGCCTGCAACATTATTCCCAGGGTTTGAGGAATTCTGTTTTTCACTGTTTTGCATGTGGGGTATTTCCCATGAGTGATGGAAAATATGCATCATCAGCATCTGAAAACAAGGCTATGGTGAGGCAAAATCTTAACCTATTTTTTAAAAAAATAGGCCAAGTCTACCCAAACCAGGGACAACGACACCCGGCCAGCCCACCAAAACCCATCAGCCCGCAGCGGTTCTAGGCTTAGCCGCACGCCATTTTTGAACCCTACAAGCTCTAGCTTATGTCTTGAATGCCTCGTTTCACATATCATAACAAAACATGGGAACCATACTTTCAAAAGGGCACCTGTTTGCGAAAGTGCAACACTGGTTTTAGTGGGGCTTCTCCACGGTTACGCGAAGCCTGTTGCTTCCGAAGCTGCTCTGTGGCCACAAGACCCCATACATCGTGGGGTATGGCACACTTCAGGCATGTTGAGTGCCGAAAAAAAACTGAAAATTCGAACCTGGCAACTTTTAGCCCTGCCGGCACGTTCAAACTCCTCCTTCTTACTTGGCCGCCCTCAAGCAGTCGGATCGTCAAATATGCGCGTCGCGTGTATTACTACTACTACTACTGCTGCTGCTGCTACTACTACTACTACTACTGCTACTGCTACTGCTACTGCTACTGCTACTGCTACTGCTACCACTACTGTTGCTACCACTACTGCTACTACTACTACTGCTGCTGCTGCTGCTACTACTACTACTCCTCCTGCTGCTGCTCTGCTCTGCTCTGGTCTCCTCTTACTACTACTACTACTACTACTACTACTACTACTACGACCACCACCACCACCACCACCACCACCACCACCACCACCACAACGACTACGATTACGACGTATCGGTTATGTCTATGACGGTCTCCACTTCACCTTGTTGAAAATGGGGTTTCGAGCGATGTTTGAGCAAAGTCTCCCTCGCAGTTTTTTGCTTGGTCTATAAGCCCAAAGTTCGCCCCATGTCCATTAATCCAAGGTTCGCCCCATCAGTCCAAGGGTTTGACGAGTTCTGATTGAATTTTATCATCACCACATGAGTCCAAGGTTCGCCCCATCTGTCCAAGGGTTTGAGGAGTTCTGATTGAATTTTATCATCGCCACAGTAGTCCAAGATGCGCCCCATCACTCCAAGTGTTTCAGGTGTTCTGATCTGATTTTATCATCGCCTCATTAGTCCAAGGTTTGCCCCAGTAGTCCAAGGTTTTGAAGAGCTATGAGTTAACTTAAAAGTAACTTGTATGTCGCAGTGGGGTTGTACTCGGAGAGCATCGCGAGAAGCCACACCCAGCGAGTCCCCCTAGGTGTACCAAAGCACGCCTTAGCTGCGAGCGTGGAGGGGGGGGAAGGGGAAGTCACCGAAGTCGAAACCTCAGTGCTACCTTAGTACGGCATGAGCCCCACAGAGGCACTCTGAGCAGCCCAAGACTGCACTCTGCCACCCGGGCTGTCATAACCCGAAGCAATTACACATGCCACTGCACGCAAACGTGCCCTGCAAGGTCTCAGACCCAAGAGGCCCTGCGCTTCCTGCCTTGGACCTCCAATTCACGAATGAGACCCATTTTCTGTAGCCTACCAGCAGTCACAGCGACACTTGCGGGTTCACCAGACCATCCCAAACGACGTGCCAAGAGGCTCGCCGGGCGACTAGGCCTAGCATTCTGGAACGCCGGGCAAAACCACATGACATGATCTAGATCGCAGGAGAAACACCTGTCACGCAACCCAGCTCGAAATCTTGGACACCACCTTGCGTCCGTGCTAACCCCTCCGGTCATCACCCCTATGGCATGCCCGTCCACCTGTCGCGCAACTTTTCGCAAGCGCTGCAGCAACGGCATGTCGATGCTGAGACGCTCCTGCCGCGGGACCTGCGCGTTGATGCGATCCTTATTTTTCCACTGCTTCATTTGGAACAGGCGCCAGCTGTCCCTCAAATCATGAGCACTCTTTTCCTGCTCGTGCGGAGGGCCAAAAACGTTCCAACTTGAACCCCCTTGCCCCCGCCACACCCCGTGGGCGCGACCGTCCCGCTGCCAGCCCCAAGTGCCTAAGGCTTTGTCCAGGCTCTGAAGAACCGGGGAAGACTCAAGAAACCCTCTGCGGGGGCCCCTTCCCGCCTCCTCCTCCCCTTTAACCCACCTACCCAAAGCTTTAAGAACATTTTGGGTGGCCAGAAAAAGCAAGTCAGCAGAGTGGCCGAGGAGGAAACACTTCTGCAAGTTACGGTCAGCTCTGTCCGAACTGGCGGCTTCTCCTTTGACAGCAAGCCGATATGCCTCAGTGTATCTATCTTGCTCCTGGCGTCCTACCATTAATCAAACAGCCCCAAGAAGCCGCGGCAGCAAAGAGCAACTGCGTCAGCTGAGCTTTGAACTTGAGCGGGGCCAGTATGAAGGCAATGCGCTCCGCGACCCTTACGGTCTTTTGGTGCCGCTGCATCTCCTGAGGTGCTTGCTGTCTAGGGGTCATGCCCAGGATCGCCCCCAACACCTCAGCCGTGACGCCAGGCTCCTGCCCAGCAGCCTGAAAGTCTCTAAGCGCTGCACGGGTTCTGGCCACTATTTGCGTCTTGCCAGTATGGGTGGACAACCTCGTGAGCTGTTCCAGCCCATCCCATACTCCCAAGCTTTGCTCCAACGCTTGCCTACTTTTTGCAAGTACCGTTCTATCGTCAAGATAGAGGGCTGTGCCCTTGCTGGGGCGGACAGCAGCGCGCTAATCGCTATGGGCGACCAGCAGTCTCCTTGCGGTATCCCGAGCACCCCCTTCAAAGGTTCGGTCGCAACTGCTCCGCCAATGGTGATCCAACGCTTGTGCGTGGCCCACTGGTCAGCGAGCAGATTAGTAACAGCTGCCGGCACCTTAAGCTCCTCCAAAACCGCAATCGCAACGTCCCAATCAACAGAATCGAAGGCTTTACGATTGTCAAGGGCCGCCATGTACGGGCACTCTTCCGCACTGTACGACAGGTCAAGCATAAGCAGCAGAGTTTCCGGGTCGGGGCCTCCCACGCCCCCTGCCTGGTCCTGAGCCAAACAGCGCGCGAGGTGTCCTCGCAAATGCTGGAGCCTATAGTTCTGCCCCAAGCCCTATACCGCACAGCAGAGATAGCCACCGGACGAAGTTCATCAAGCTTGGGAATGCCATTTTTCTTCTTGGGAAGAAACACTACATGCCAATGTTTAGCGCTTGAGGCCAAAAGCCCGCGGCCTCAGTGAGCGCGAGGAGCTTGCACAGGTCCTCAGTTGCGGGGGGAGGTAACTGAAGCATCAGATCACCCGTCAGGGCCGGGACATTCCCCAGCTTCACCAAAAATTTCTTTCCACTTGCGTTTCAAGGCCTCAGCCAAACGCGGTTTGGAGGTAATGACTTGGTCCTGGTCGCTCTTAGCCACAAAGGGAACAGCCATATCTTGTTTTGCCCAAGCACAGGCATGCTTAACATTCTGCATACGCTGCTTCCATGCCTGGATCTGCTCCGCTTGTGACGTTGAGAGCATGACTGATAAATTAAAAGTAAACACCATCATGACTATAGCGGCTTTTATTCGGTGTCTTCCCATACGTCCACAGGTTGACAAGCTTCTTCCTAAATAGTTTCGGACCCACAGCTGCTACAAAGTTAAGAGCATCATGAGCACAGCGGCTCTTATTCGGTGTCTTCTCATATGTCGATAGGCAGAGAAGCTTGTTCTTGCATAGCTTCGGCCCTTCAATTGCTATAAAAGAAAAAAGTATCATGAGCATAGCAGCTTCTGTTCGGTGTCTTCCCATACTCCCACGGGTGGACAAGCTTATTTCTAAATAGCTTCGGCCCCGCAACTGCTATAAAAGTAAAGAGCATCATGAGCATAGCAGCTGTTGTTCGGTGTCGTCCCACACGTCCATGGGTTGACAAGCTTGTTCCTGTAGTAGTATAGTAGTACAAATAGTAGTGTAGTAGTAGTAGTAGTA